>JXXA01013646.1:0-12672 GCA_000956255.1 Anopheles punctulatus
CCGCCAGATTAGAAGAAGCACACCATGACTAAAAACAATACAACAAGAAACGAAAAAATACGGCCGTGCGCACGTGACGCCACGATTTGGCGCGGCGACTTGGCCTCGCGGCCGATTTCTTTTATTTATGTTTTCCACGAATTTCGTCGTCTCGAACGATCGTCACCGTGTGTCGTCGCGTTTGCATATGGTTGGCAAAGGGTTATGGTTTTTATTATTTTTTTTAACCCAAACGATCCACTTCCTGTGTGTCGCGAACATTTTTGCACATTTTCTGTTCTGCAGCTTCAGGTCCCGAACTAGGGACTAGGATGCACTGGTTTCTCACTATGGAGTAATATCGCAAATTTTGTAGACTCGTTTAATTCGCTTTTATCTCAACGTCTTCGTGTTTGTGGTGATTTAAATGCACTGCACCCACTACGCCTTGAAAATACGTTCTTTGAAACGTTTCAAATTTACCAATTCAGAGCAAAACCGACGACGAATGTTGCTAGCGAGACGGACCGGTGGTTCTACGGCCACGTATCAAAACAAACTGTGCGCGCGTTGAACGCCGAAGATCCTTCCGACCCGCAAAAGATCGCGCTGCACCAACCAACACAAACACACACACCGACGTAAGATCGTTCTCAAAGATCGAAAAATAAATCTCCCATCTGCCGTCCGCACCCCTGTCGTTTTCTTCTTCTTTTTTTAAGTAAGAGTGAGCAGCGAAGGGAACCCACCCGTTCCCTTCCCATCCAACAGGCCAACCGTTCTCTCCATCTTCGTCTCGGAGTCGGAGTTGGAATCTTTCACAACACGCTACCCGGTTCGGGTTGCCCTGTTTTTACCATTTCTACGCGTCGCTGTCTAGCGTGCCCTTCACCAAGCACCCGCTCCTCTCCACCCTCACCTCGTGCTGATGACACTTCCGATTCTAATTTTACTGCACGCGACTTTTGGCGCAAAAAAAAAACTAAAAAATACTCCCATCTCCCGTTCGCTTCGTGTGTTTTATGTTGTTTTCTGTTCTTTCCTTTTAATTTGTACTGCGTCTGGGAAGTCCAGTTGTGTGAGGATTGCGTTTACAGGGGTGCACAACGCTGTGTGATTGTCCTTCCATTTAATATCCATTTCTGTGCTGCAAGTTTTCTTGTGATGATTTTGAACAAAAAAATTAAATTAGCAAGAACGAGTAAGATACAATTTTTGCTTGAAATATACCCTAGGTTTGGCAATAAAACGAAACACTTGCTCGCTGAGAGCTAATGTTTTGGCGATCTTTAATCCATGCCCAAAAAATGTGGCAAATGTATCAAAAAACAACATTTATTTCTGCATTTCATAAGAACTAATTAATTGCCTAATAAACACTGCAGAGGGTAGGTTTTTGAGTGCTTTTTAGATGTGTAAATTTTACGCCTATAAACATATATATTATCCCTAAATACTTGGCACAGCACTGTAGTGACGGCCGTTTGCTTCCGCTGCACAAGCACTGCCCTCAATTAGCGCTCGCGGCGGAAGCATCGGAAGCGTTGCGGTTTTGGATGAATTAATTTTAAATCAATTAGCTTAAGCCGACGTCAAGGGGGCAGATGTGTGCGACCAGATGTGGCCGAAATCTCGGATTGTGATGAAGACTGGAGGACGGTAGGTTTGCCTCAGAGCGTACCAAAGATGGGCTTAGTATCAGTTACGGCAAATGTGTGTGTGTGCTTCCCCCCTCCCCTCCTCCCCCTTTTCTTATAGCAAGCGCCAACTGGACTCGCGAGACTGGCCAATTTTCTCATCAAACGCTGGTCAGCCGGCGGACAAATTTGCGGTCGGTTAAATCTCGGCAGTGTTTTGCTTGCGCCGCGGAATCAGCTCAGGAGCATCACTCGTCCGTCCAATTTTCTAATCAACCCATCTGCAGCAGCCGGCCACACGTTAGCAATCGGAGGTGACAATTGTGCGCCAGTGTTTTGGGTGTGCTTAAAGGGAGAAAGGCGCACCTGGGCATCGGTGCCGGACTTTCGGTGCTGCGCATGTTCGGCGTCAACATCGCTAATGCAACGTCAAACGATCCCTTCCGTCTCGAGAATGCTGCAGAATGATTGACGCCAAGCACACGCACCACATCGTTAAACGAGCAACGCAAATTCCTATTTTAAAACCATCCTCTCAGTGCTCGACGCTCCAGTGTGCGTGCAAGAAATGGTGCGACGACAGTTGCGCATCGTTTGTCACCGTCCAAGCGACACTTCGGCGAAGCACGGCGCACCTCCGCTTGCTTTCATTCAACAAGCAATGCATTCAATTCGCGCAAGATTTTAAACCACATAAGGCACGCACACACGCACAGTCGAACAAGTGCGGATTAAACTGGAGGTTGGCTGCGTACCATTGGAGCATATCTTTCATTCAGCGTTCAACCGAAAGGGCTTCGTCGCGGTAAGGTACACGAACTGTGGCCTCGATTGGCAAGCCGTGCTTAATTAGAGCTAACGCAGCAGCTGCTCGTTCGTTATGTCTGAAAGCATATGAATGAGTCGGTTCGTTTTAATCTTGCATGAGTTGCATTCCTGTTGAGTATAAATACATTTTGCAGATTCATGAGCATTTATGAGCATCTCACGCAATTCTTTCAATTTTCATTAAAAACTAACATGTGAAACAAACAGTTTTGATCAAATCAAATCTGAAACATATACACACTGACAATATTCTGAACGATTTCCTACCCATGCACAAGCGAGTCGAAATTAAGACTAGTCGGTGCAGAACTTAAAACAAGCAATAACTGGTAAATATTTGCATTGACACAGCGTTAATAATGTGAACGTGAAGCTCGCGCACACACGGTATTTTTATTTCCCGCAAAACATTTCTTATTATAAGCCCCGTTTCAGTTCCGATATCGCTTCCAGCACAAAACACTCGTACAAAGTTGTTTCCTCCACCTCCTCCTCCTCTTTTCCCTCTAGTGTGTCGCCACCGTGGACGCGTTGAAGATTTCGATCCAGTAGCCGTCCGGATCCTTGATAAAGGCCAGTCCCTTCATGCGGCCCTCGTCCGGGCGCTTGACGTACTCCACGCCCAACCGATCGAACCGTTCGCAGGCCTTCTTCACGTCCGGCACCATGATCCCGATGTGACCGTAGCCGCGCGGATCGCTATTGCCATTGTGGTACTTAAAGTCGGCATCATTCTCCGTTCCCCAGTTGCTGTTGAAAAATAATTAAAAAACGGATAGAAACGTTTATATCGTTGAATGCACCCATCCGCAGCCGGTGATGGCACTTACTGCGTCAGTTCCAGTGTCGCCTTGCGACTCATCGCCCACTGCACGCATTCCTTGCGATCGGACGGTTGGCTGGCAATGTCCTCGTACCCCATGAAGTACAGCGAGAATTTTGCCTCCGGAAAGTCCAGCTTGCACAGCAGATTCATGCCCAGCACCTCGTTGTAAAACGGAAGCGAAGCCCGCGGATCTTTGATGCGGTACATCGTTTGTTGGAACAGGAAGTTCTAAGAATGCGGTGTGCGGGGAAGATCATAAAAGTGAACATAAAAGTTACACAAAAACTGCTAAAAATCGTTTCGAGTAGCAATGACACGGCGGGAATGCAGGAGAGCTGATAAGATAATGCGTTCAAGAAGTCATTCCGAACAGTCTAACAAGCGGATAAGGTCGGTCGTTTGACCGTTTCATGAAGCATCGTTAAAACGTCACCATATGACGAAATAGTTAATATGAACACACAGAATCGTACGTACGGCGATAAAAATAGTGAAACATTATACAATACACGGAAGCCATGGCATTGCATCGAGATTCGATCGGTAAGCTATGTAAACAACTCGGGAAACTCATTGCAACATTGATCGATTGGAGTCGATTGAGCAAAATGTATAATACGCAATTAATGGTCCTAACCTATTAATGGAATAGTATACGAAAGAAAGAAGACTTTGGGACCTCATCTTACCTTCGTTTCGGCATCCGGCAGCTTCAGCAGCTCCTTCGCTTCCTTGTCGGTCAGTCCTTCGCTCATCTTGTAGGATATAAGGCACACGAACGATCACTGTAAATCAACTCCGATAGTTTAATATTTCTGTTATACCAAAGATCAACACTACATAGACTATTTAATGCTTATTTTAAAACATTTTTAAAATAATTACTCTAAATTAAGCAAGTTATCGCTTCTTACTCTTCTCGGGATAGCAACGATAAAATCAAAGAAATCTGCCTCATACTACTTGAATTGTACTAAAATCTCTCAGTTACTAATGTCTAGCGTGCACATTAATCTCCTAAAATAGCACATAAATATACTTACATTTGGTTGATTTCTTACCGAATAATAACCTACCAAACTGATAAAAAGTCTTCTGCACTTGCCGGTTCTATCGAACAACAATCCGATTACACCGACAGTTTCCCAAGTAGCAATTCGGTCAGTAAAGCACCTACCTGTCAGTTTGTACGCAAATGCCGACCGTGTCGGCAATATCGGTTGAAGAGTATTTTTTTTGAAAAAAAAAAAGCGTTGGAAAGAAGTATTTGAAATTGAATAACTAGTTAAAAATGGTATTCAATGCTTTTTGAGTGAGAGCGGCAAACGGTGGGAAAAGCTTAGATTCATCTACAAAAAGCATTTTTTGATATTCCAGTTATCAACCTTTTGTAAGGCTGCTGAATTATTGAAACTATCCAGCAGTTGTACAGCAGCTGAATTATCAGATTATTTAATTCGTTGTGCAAAATTTTACAATATTTTCATTAAGGTAACTAAAATTAGTGTTTCATTGCAAAAATAAAAAATCGGTCGTCTACTCTACTCATCAAGCTGTTTAAATTTTTGATTGAAGTAAATGAAACTTTTCCCCCGAATACATACAACTCTCCTTCTTTCTTTTTTTGTTACTCATTAATTCACGCAAGAATAACGCTCATAATAACCTCAAATATTTATCCATTTTTCATAACACCCGGATGATGAACCCGCAACCAACTGACGCACCCTGATTATCAACCATCGATGATCATCACACAAAACTCGCTAAAAATCAATCGCATCCAGCAGCAGCAGCAGCCTCACATTTGGCACGTCCAACACCCTCCGGCTAGCAGTACAATTGACACCATAATTTAAAAATCAATTTATCACCGAACCGAGCGTCCCAACTCGACACCAACCGGAAAAAAATGGAATAAAAGAGAGAAAAGTTCAACATTGATTCGTGTAGCGTATGTACCACTAGCGAAACCGTTTTTACCACCAGCAACGCTGGACATTCCATCGACAAATTAGACGATCCGTGCGGAATGTGTGTGTCTCTGGAAGTGTCGGGATCAAGCCCATAGAGCCGCGCAGCATGCCACCACACGTGATCGAGGTCGGCCGCTCTTATTGTGACTCACACGTCCACGCGTGGTGAAAACTGTGACCGCGCTAAATGGTAAGCTGTGCACGATACGATACACCACAATAAGGGATCCGAATACCAAAATCCCTTCAACCTTCTATTGTTTTGCTACGGTATGGTCGTGACTCAAGCCCTTACCGCCCCCCTGAACAAATCGTAACGATTTCCGCACGAGAATACAAATTGCCTGCGCCATTAATCAAACATCAAGCAGTGCACAAAACACAATTTACGGAAATGTGTAAACAAACGGATGGAAAATGGCCGTATATGGAAGAGGGAAAATAAACCTTCCTTCAGCGAGCAGCCACGACCGCCACCAAGGCCTACTGTCGCCGATCGACGCCCCTGCATGGGCGCCCGTTGTGTGATCGATCTCTCCTTATCGATGACGTTTCTTTCGCCCGCCGACGTGATTGAGCGGGAAAGCCTTTTTCGTCATTAATCCACCGCCAATCACGACGCAAAACCGATGTTTTTTTTCGACTGTGGAGGATAGTAAAACTTACCAAAACACCTTCACAACGCCAAATCCAGCGGCGTCACCAAACGCTGCTAACTAATCCACCTTCCCCTGAACCGATTACGGCCGGAGGGAGTGGGTAAGATCCGTCATTAAAGTGTGACCGGTATGTCACAAAATGAAGCGCGCAATGCGTCATGATGATAATATTGATTAAAACCCGCCCTAACCGGACAGGCTAATCGTAAATGCAAATAAAGCAAGACGCACTAATCGGAAGTTGGACTAATGGAGGAACAAAAACAGGTGGATTGGAACGATGATTATGACGTTTCGAAACGTTTATAAGAACTAGGGTAGTAATATAAATTATAATAAATGCACAACACCGAAAGCAAACAGCTCTAGAGAGACGTAGCTTCTACTCCAGATAAACATTGGAGAAGAAGTTTAAAAGTGTAACACACAAAAAAGGGGCCCGTATTTGTTGTAGACATTCTTGACACGTTGTAAATTAGTCCTATGTTTCCACGCGCATCCAATGCTACCAACGCTAATGTCTAATTTTGCAAGGTTGGGCTCCTGATACGCTTTTTACATGACTGCTCCGATCACTTATGCTATTGACCACCGGTGCGAGGTAAACAAAAGTGAAGAATTAACACATTTTACCCTTCGCCAGAACCGAGTGAAGCTGTTCGACGCAATCAATTACATCACGTGTTCCCTTCACAGGCCCTGTAGGCCCGCGAAAGATTTTAACGTCCGAGCACTATTCTTCCCGGGAATGGGCAGCTGTGGCGTGCCCCATTCGTGTGTGCCTTGCCCTAAATGTAGGTCAGTAGGGAATCAATTCGGCCGGTGTTCCACGTTAGTGTAATCACCTCGACCGTCGAAGGCTCGGGACGGGCTGCTGAAGCCTCATGTGAGATAAAAAAATAGAATTCGAAGGAAGAAAAAAAAACACGCGGGACGATTTTTCATTTCCATCTCGCCCTACGCGGCTTCTCGTGCAATGCGCTTCTCGTCGACGCTTATCAGACCTCTCCACACAAATAACCCCTTTTTTCTGGTGGGGGGGATGCACGGAACAGCACGCTTAAGCCGCCCAGCTGCCCGGTTCCCATGGGAGAAGGTGTCCACCGTACACTAAAAAAAACCCCTCCCCCAGAGAGCTACGAACTCTCCTCACCCCCTTCCCATTTAGTCGAGTTTGGTTCATTTTAACTATCTCTTCATTTTTTTGTGTGTGTGTTCCCAGTATGCGCCGGCTAGTTTACAGGTATAATGCATCACCCGGTAGAAGGGGTGCCTGCAGGCCCTTTTCCAACGTCCCTCTCCGCTGGTGTGCCTAGCCGAGCTCCAGCCTGGATCGCCGCTTCCGTCGGTGATGTACGCATCATTCTTGCTGTTTTTACGGCTCGGACACATCATGAGATCAACGATGAGCTGGAAATTGGAGCAAAATAAAGAGAGAGAGAGAGTGTGTGTAAGTGAAAAAGAACGCACAGTATGCACTTCTTCTCATCGCCGGAAGCTCATCGGGTCGGGGTGCTTTTGGATGTCGGTGATTTATGGGACAGGAACTCGGACTCGGACCGGGACCGGTTTCAATTAGTGACTGAAGTGGTAGCGAATTAAGGATTTTTGCGAATCGCTCTTTCGATTTGCACGCGCTGGGTCATCAAAAAAAAAAAAAAACCACCCCGACGCAAAAGCCCTGGAATGTGTTTGTTTGTCGGCTCTAAAATAAGGATTATTCGTTCCCTTCGTTCTCCATTTTCCTGGCGCAACGATTGAAACGTTAAAAAGGGCTGCTTTCACTGTCAGGGATGTTTTTCGGTGCGCTAGCATACAGGCGCGCCCAAACGGGGCCAGCTTGTGGGGTGGTGTGTGCCTCAGTTAGTTTTGCCCTTTTCCCACCGCGAGCGGTCCTCGATTGACCACCAAAGTCTGACCACCAAGAAAGAGCCACGCGGGATTCATGGGAGGCGACCGTTGTCATGGTTTGCTGGAACCCGTCGATTGGCCGATCCGATAGCAGCACGATTCTGGTCCCCGGTGAAGAGCAGCCTGTTGATGCTATCTAATCGGGACGCATCTTTCGCCTCAGCGCTACTGCTGCTGTCGCTGCTGTTTGTATAGATTCGTCATACGATCCGAGTAACCGAAATCCTGCGGAAATGCGCCGATGAAAGCATCCCAAAACCGAACCAAAACCCCCTATAATTGGTTGCGATCAGATCGAATTCTTCTGCAGTTGTCGAATGCCACCGGGTTCCAGCGTCAGCTGACGGCCGGTTCTACGAAGCGTCGTGTGCCTTCCGAAAGGGCCTAAAATAAGCGCATATCTTCGAAATAGCGATCCTGTTTCAGCCTCCAGCAGACAACTTTTTTTCCTACCGGTTCTCTCACACCCGACACAGCGCAATTATTGATATTAGCCATTCCGGCGCTGAAATTATCGCTTAAACGTGCCGCCAAAAAAAAAGGAACCTACCGTTGGTACGAGTTTTGCGAGAACTTTTGTAGCCTAACCTTTTCACGTCTCTTTCTGTTTTTTTTTTGTTCCTTTCCTTGCGACCAAAACTTCATGCCAATTTCGACAAATCCACCGGATGAAGGTGTCGAATAGCGTCGCGGTGCTTTGGCTTTCTTTTCCTGCTACGTATTGCAAATGGACGATAGCAACGTTTAACTCTTTTCTTGGCAGGGACGCGCCAAAAAGGTTCGGTTGATTTTTAATAGGGTTTTCGAATATATAATACATAACTCATATCGAATGGTTTTATTTTTTAGTTCGTTTTGGAACGAGCCGTTATAGCTGTTTCTTATTTGTTCGATGCTTTTCTACTTTATTAGTACGTCACTTTTACCACTAAAAACATGTTGGCACAGAACTTGTAGTGCAAATTGCATACTTCTCTGGTAATATGAAAGATTCACCCAAGAAGATATGCAAATTCTAAATTTAAAATTTAAAATTAGATATCTATCTAGCTAGCGGTTTAATAACGCTTATACACTTATTTTTGGTAATAATGGAGTCAGAATAGAGAATAATGAAGACGACTGAAAATGATAAAATAGTGTCGAGAAAAAACTTTAACCCCACGTGAAACGGAAAAAATATTTCTTTTAGTTTTATCACCCCTCGCTAGATGGCGCCAGTCGATTATGGTTGCAGAGTTCCACATTTTGTCTATGGTTGCCATGCATGTGTGGTTATGCTTTCTTACTTAGAATGTTTGGAGGATGATGTAAAAATCTACCAGTTAAGTGAAAATTAATGAGTAAATGTAGAAATAGGTATAAAATCCGTCCTTTATTATTCTTCGTTTGACGTGGAGAATTTGCAAACGACACCAGTGCTCTTGTAAGCATCTGTTAGGACTTAAGCTCCGCTCTCGTAAGAGATCAACTTATGGGTGATGTAGAGCCGTGTTTTGCAAGGTACAAGCCAGTTTACACATTCCCTTTACACCGTTCGCAAATCCCTACCCTATCGGATACCGATCAGACGGATGACCCGTCAGGAAAGGTGTTGCTCCTGCACTCGTACTTCCTTGAAACGCGAACCATTTACTTCCGACCCAAAAACGGAAGCTATGATTCAACCCGTGCTGCGGCAGCAGCACACCACCAGAAAGCATGCTCATCCGTAAGGAATTCGCCACAAATATTTCGATCGTTTGCTTCCCGTGTTTACGTGAAGTGTGTCGCAGCTTAAAACCGTCGGTCATCATTCTGTCAATCGTTAAAAGGTGTCTGCTGGGACAGAGGGGACACAATTTCTGCACAATGGTGTGATCATTGCAGGTGTCAAACGATCAAGCACGTGCTGACGTGTTGTCTTCCAACGGGAAAGCCATTCCCGATGGCGCGATGGAAGCAACCGGAAGGAATTGTTTTTACGCCACTTGAAGTTCTTAAGCGACTTGGATCGTCGCAAACCGGATGCAAGGGCAGCGTGCACGGAAGGCACACTACATTGTTGGGTTTCCCGATAGATAGCAAAGAATCGGTGACATATCGAAACGTCATGTACGGGTGGATTGGATAAACGTAAAGAAATCGGCGCATTATGATTATATGAATGTTATCGACACACTGATAGGAATTCCGGCCGCATTGCTCACGCGCTCGTGCGTGGTATTTTTAGGGGTCGATATCGGGCCACAGCGGGGTGAGTGATAAAAATAATTACTTGGCGCCTTATAAACCATTCCAACAACAACAGCAACAACCCGGAGTTTCGGTATTTTCCACTGACATGTCGAACCGATGGGTCTGATGAAACCGGGTTTACTAATTGCCGTGAGTACGTATGAGGGTGAACCCTTCAAGATTGCTCAATCAAATCCACGCAAAGAAAAAATATGCAATTTGCAAGCAAATTAGAGTTTACCGATAATTTTTTTAAAATTTCCATTCATTCGAGCCTGCGAATCTGATGCAGGTGTGCTCAATTTCGTCCGTCACTGTAGATGCACGCTGCCGGCGCTTCTTTGATTGTGCAATACGAACGCCAAACGATGCTCTTCGTGAGATAAAGTGTGTTTGTGTGTGCGTGCTGCCGAAACTACTCCCGGAACACTATCGGGGAGTGTGCATAGATAAGCGTGTGATTATGCACCGTCCGTCGGTCCTCGAGGAGAGGGTTACTTACACCGGTGGACGGAGCGGCGATGCACTGATAAGACCAGCCAGCCCCAAACACTCACTCACTCACTCGTCCAGCACTGTGCATGATTGATGCCTTTAGAGAAAATTTGATTTCACACACCCGGTGAAAAGCCCTTCGTTAATATGTTGAACGGCAATTGATTGCCTATTCGAGCACCTCCTCCCCCCGCCCCCCGCCTACCACCCCCCGGTGGATGTACCTGTGATTGCAGTGTTATTGAAATTCGAATGTTAATT
This sequence comes from Anopheles punctulatus, assembly GCA_000956255.1. Classification (NCBI taxonomy): domain Eukaryota; kingdom Metazoa; phylum Arthropoda; class Insecta; order Diptera; family Culicidae; genus Anopheles; species Anopheles punctulatus. The sequence continues at coordinate 10,790 of JXXA01013646.1, forward strand.
TACTCCAGGTGCTGTATCTCCCTCGTGTCAGAACCTGCAGATCGCTTCTTCACACATCGAACCCGGGGGTCGCCTGCGCACGGGGAAAGCCCGCTGCCAAAGGAACCGGCAATCCGGCTGCTAAATGAATTCGTCTCACTTTCACTCGGAAGCTTCGATTCGACCGTGCCCTTCGTTCGCTCCCGGGTGCCGACGGTCGAACGCCGGGTACGGAATTAATTAGTCCTAACGAACACGCAACAACCTCCACACACTCACGTTCGCGGCACCGAAAAGTGACTAACACTGCGAGAGTTTCGGGAGCAATTAAAGTATTACTAAAGTCAAAGTCAATGTGCCTTGGCTGGGTAGGGGGGGCGCGGGAACCGCGACCCCAAATGGCTCCTTTATTTTCCGATTGCCATCTCGATTTCGTACACAACACGCTCGAAACACACCGGGCGCGCGCATGAGGTGGCAACGTTGATGAGATGTATGATTAATGTAAATCGTTTGTTTGATGTTTCAGACTGGTAGCAACAAAAGAAAAAAAAAGTTGATGTGCCGCGGGAAAGTCGATCTGCTCACGGATGGTATAAGAAATGTACTAGAGTTATGGTGTGTTAAGTACTAGAGGAATGCGAAAAAATCATTGACTCATCGTACCCACTTTAATACAACATTTTTCCAGCACGAAGTCACCGGCACATGTCAACCGGTAATAGCTTACTTAGTGGACCGATTTGAAGCTTTTGCGCTGGAAAATCTACATGGGAAGTGACTGCACTATGACTAATGGGCAATTCAGTGACTCATTACGTGTCAGAACGCAACAAAAAAAAAACAAATTTAAAATGATGGAAACAATTTAAGAGTATCGTTTACACATTAATTGTACAAATGCAGATGAAACCTTAGACGTTTATGCCACTGTACTTCTACTTTTGACCAGCACTGTGGGCCCGATGCACGAGCAGCCTTCGTGTTATGTTCGGATCTTTGGCGCGTTCGTGTTGTGCAGGGTTGTTCAGCCTGCTTCGCGAAGAATCATGCCGTTGGATGAAAATAATTTCAAAAGCAGCACATGACATCGGTACATATCTTTGGCAGCGAAGCTTCATGTGTGAAACGACCATTCGTCGGTAGCTATTAAACGAAAGTTGACATATTTCATGATCATGTTTGTTGAAGGGAATTAAAAGTCCCTCCAGTGAATTCCAGTGTGCCTGCTGGGACACCGACGAACCCTGCAGCTTCGCACGCACCGAAGGGCTCGTCGTGCACACGGGGGCTGCTGGCTATCGGACGAAATCGTACGTCCCCGTGCCGAGCATAGAAACATCTCAGCATCATATCGAAACCTCCGACGGTTGCGTGCGGTTCGTCGTTCGCGTAGCTCCCGCGCCCAAACACGTCGCGATCGTGCAAAATACGAGACCGAGATCGGGCCTGAAAAAAAAAACTTAAGCTCATCGAAACCAGGCCGGCAATGTGCATTGAGAAGTGTTACTATTTGAGGCAAACTTAACGAAAAACAAAAAAACGACCAAAAGTTACTACCCCAAACACACCACAGTGAAAATTAGTAAAAAAAAAACCGAATCGAACGCGCGCGCTAAACATATAAATCTAAGCAATCTTGAGTTTCCCCTCGTGCGCAACACCTTGGTACTAAAACAAACGTGTAGGTACGAAGAAAAAAAAATCCGTAGTGCAACCGAAAAATCACTCACCATCTCGCCCCGTCCGGCACGCGGCTGGAATGTGAATCACTTCCGCGCGATAGCGGACAGGTATTTTGGTGGGAAAATTAGCACCACCATCGCCGCCGCGGTTGCAGCAGCTTTCATCGAGCTCGTTAGCCTCACCACGGGCCAGTGTTGTTGCTTGCTGTGCGATTGTTT
>JXXA01013653.1:0-15204 GCA_000956255.1 Anopheles punctulatus
CATCATGTAGCGCAATATAATTAACTTAAAACTAAACATTATGTGTATTGTAAAAAAAGGAAATATTTCAGATTGCAATGGAATGATTCAAATAGAATTGCATACCTTTAGGCGCAAAGCAATCCAAGAAACAATCTTCCTCCATGGTCCACCGAAAGTACAGATCTTAAAAGATCTAAAAGAAAAGTACAAGAGAAGGATTGCTGCACGCAAAACGAGGCAAATGCAAAAGAAACTTGTTCGTATCCCAAACAGGACACGTCACGAAAAATGCGAACAATTTTATTCTTTTACTTCCGACAAAAATCGTTCCCTTAAATCAGCAACTCTGTAAATTCCCGGAACGATTAACTGTCTTTTGATGATAGAAACCGTCAGTGTGGCGCAGATAATCTGCTTGGCAAAGTTATAATCGATGAGAGATTAGACACTGCCTTGCGGGCAGCGTTTGGGTTGGTTGTCGTTTTCTGGGAAATGTTTGTGATGTGCTTCACACCGTTGTCAGCAGCTCATGAGCTCAAGTGAGTGTAGGTAGGGATGCGCCCGCAGGTAAGGCGATGATGGTGGTGAGATGTGAACATAAACGATGATTAAATACATTTTCATAAAACCTTCTCCAGATTCCGGACCATGGGTGTCAGTGTTTGTGTATCAAGATCCGATATAAATCCACTTACGCTTTTGCTTACGTTTTATACCCGTCAACATGCTTCACCAATTACGGTACGAAGGCAGAGGCCGGGAGTTTCACGGCCTATTTCTATTAACAGAACAAGGATTTATAGTGCTTTGATTATACTCACTTGGATCGTACACGAACGTCCAGTACACGATGGTGACGATGAACGAGTAGACGGTAGCAATCGTGTACGCAATCCAGTAGACCGAATGCAGTCGACTTTCCCTGGCGACATGGATGTTCCATTCTGGAGCGATCGGAAGAAAATAAAACACACACACACCTTTATAACACGTGGCAACGCGAAACAATTTGCAAAGAGACTCGAAACAAATCAAACCGCTGAAAAGAAGACTACACAGGAGGCAAAAAAACGAATTTCCGCCAAGACATCATGGCGGAAGTAATAGACATTGACATTGTGCTCGCGACCGAGCGCAATGGAAATGCACTTTCCGGTGTGGCTTCCGGCGAGCTGACGACGTAAGGTACGCGGCACTTACCGAACTCATTCCGGTCAATCATCAGCCCCTTGGTGACGATGATGGCCGCCAGCCAGGCCTGGATGGTGCACGCCAACAGTGCCCAGTGCGTCAGGTAGATCCACCATTTGGCGTAGTGATGCTCGAACATCGGCTCGGAGCGACCGATGTCCAGCACGGAGCAGACGAGCATCGCCAGGAACACGATGGCCACTATCAGTCGGTACAGCAGGTAGCATATACCGACCTGGGTGCTGCTTTGCCACTGTACAGAGGAAACCGGAAAAGAGAAAGAGAAAAAAAAACGAACGCATTAACACACCGGGTCGCTCTAACTTGCTGCTGCTATGACGTTAAAAAAAAGGTAAAAAAGAAAATGCGCGGTGAAAACTCGATCAAACGCGGAAACAAAACGCGCTACACTGTAGCGACTGGTGCGGGACACACAAAGTGAGAAGTGAGTATGAGAAAATGCAGATTTTGAGAATTTTTTTGCTGTCATTTTCTCCTTTCCCCAACCGCCATCCCATCGTGCTGATTATACTCCAACCTGCCGTCACCCGGGAACGGCCGCATGACGGAGTGGAAGAGTTTGCAATATTCATCCCTCTCATTTGCCGGGCGAATTGTCCCCCCCCCACCCATTGTGGGCCTGCGAGCCCTTTGTCCAGGCAGTGCCGTTAGAATAGGAGCGTTTTTTTATATTTTTCTTTCTAGAAAACGTTGTTGTGTTCGCTTGTTGTGTTGCGAGAAATGAGGTGATGAAATATTTACGGGGGGTTGCACATTTTTTCGCATCCCAAATGAACATTTGAGTTTCGAATTAGTCGCCCGGGAGACGTGGTTGAAAAGGCACAACGCTGCTTGAAGAGAATTCTGCCGAGAAACGTTCGCAAAGGACGATAAAAAATGTCTTTTAGATCAGCTGCTGAATAATGTAGATATTATATCGAAGTTTTCGATCCATCTACGCGTGGAAAATGAGTAGGTAAATGGAAACTTGGAACAGACATTAGTTTTATCACTAGCTGGTAACTTAGGTGATTGTATTAATGAAAGAAGCAATCATGATATTGATGACATTTTGTGCAAAGTTTAAGAATGGATAAACTTAAAAACTATTATCATCGAATCGAACGATTTTGATAAGTCTTTCCGATGGAATTGAATTTTTACCATACATATTTTACCAACATTGTCATTGACGTCATCAATATCAATAATTTTAATAAAATCCCTGCTTACTACAACATGCACCTCGCGGTGGTGAGATAATAAGTTCCACCGCAAATTACTCCTTAACACATCGCACCACATAAATAAGGTAAGCCGTTTTAAGCTGCTCTGAGTGTGGGAAGCAAACCAGATCAAACGAAAATGGTCAAAATAAACGAATGCAATGATTGTAACGCAAAACGCTCGCAACGGATGAAGAGTGCAATTGTGATTGTGGAAATAGTGCCCCTAGAGGACCAGAAAACATCACCGGGAACGGAGAGCACCCTTAATGTGCATTAATTAACGCATTGTTGTAGACCACCGGTGCTGCGGTGGTATCTCCAGTGGGCGAGGAAGCGTTGGACGCGCCAGAGCGCCCAGCCCGCGCGCAGAACGCATAAATATTTGACTGCAGTGTTTTTCAATTTGTTTCATTATGTGCGAAAAAGCAAACAAACTTTTTTCGGGGCTTGGCCATTTTCGATCCCTCGTCCGGGATCGGGCGTCGAAAAGAAATGTGGAGAAAAAAAAACGAGAGGAAAATGCAGCTGCTCCCTGTCTGCCTGCATGCATGCCAAGCGACACTCAATCGGTAGACCCGAAAAAGTTGATTTTTGTGGCACGTTCTTTATGACGGGGAAAGGTTGATGAGGAGCAGCAGAAGCAGAAGCAGGAGCAGGAGGAGGAGAAGGAGGGATGCACCACGAGAGCATCGCCATCATGAATCATGCACTGAGTTGCAACAGCCAAGGGATCGTTCTGCATGCGCCGTGGTTTGGGGTGCATTTTTTTAAGCTACTATTTGTTTGTTTGTTTGTTTTTTCCCCTGCTTGAATGCAGCAAGCACGAGCGCTGCTGTTTTCAATAAATATTTCGTGCTTCAGTGTCGAGAGTTTTTCGTTGCATTGTGAGTGTGTCTCTCTCTCGTTCTTGTCCATATTGCCCTCTTCACTGTTCTTGCCAATGGTATTCTTCTTGGTGTTTCATTTTATCTTTTGTTTGATTGTATCTTGCGTGTGTTGTCAACCGCTGCCCGTAGATAATGCCACGCGGGGTATTGATTTCTTTTCGGGTGCAGCTACGAGCTTAGAGCGCTTGGCCGCAGCAAGGTTGAAGAGGCAATTGGTTCGGTGGTGCTCGAGATTATTTCGGCCTGCGGTATTTTCCATCGTGATGAATATTTCATCCGATCGCCGCTCACAAATTACGCTTCATTATGTGTTTTATTTTTTTATTTTTCACCGTTTTTTAACGCCTTTTTCTCCGCACATTTCAAAACAAAGATTTATGTTGGCTCATTTATTTCATTTGCTGGTTTTGTTTAGTGTGTATTTTGTTTTTTTTTTTAGTTGCTACTTCCTACCCATCTGGCCGAGTGCATTTGGCACATTTTGGCTCGTTTATTGTCCCACTGACTGCGATCATAAAACCCCCGGGAAGAAGATGCCCAAAGTGTGAGCAGAGCAAATTTACTGTTTTGCGTAAATGATGCCGGGCTTGGGTTGGCCCGGTGGGCACGTTCAACATGCAAACTGGGGTCAGCACATACACTGGAACGTACGCAGGACGAGCGAACAACCGTGTGCCAGCTTGCAGCTGCGTGATGCTGCTCCCCAGCAGCACGAACGTTTTAATTTCGGTGCTCGATGTCTCCCCGATGGAGGTGCCTGGTGGCTTATGACGCGCGTTTCGAGCGTTTCGACAGCTTCGATGTGCGATGCAGTCGAGTCACGTGTGTAATATGACCGGTAATGGTGGAAATAAAGCACCATTCCGGAAGCAGACCGCGATACGCGTTATTGGCCCGCCCATTATGGCGATACAAATCAGATCCTCGCACGGTGGCAGCTCGTACGACAGAAGCGGTCGTATTGAAGCGCTAGCTAATAAAATTTGCCATGACAGTGGAGATGGAAATGGAGAGAACAAGAAGAAGATAGCGACAAAAAAGGAGTCCTGATAGGAAAACTTACACAATAAAAAAGTGGGCAAATATTTAATATCCCACATATTTGTTAACTCTTTCATTAAACAGCAGCCTTTTAAATGAGCTTTTTTCTGTATTTAAACGAGAGTATTTGTTATACGATTTATGATGATGATAGCATTATGAGAGCGTTTGGATTCATTCGCAAGCATTTAATCCAACTAGAATTTTGATGAAACTCAGCAAATAAATCACAAAAAATACCTTAAAAGATAGTTTTTGCGAGCATTCGCTTGGGGTAAATTTGCGCCTAAATGTATGCAAAACTATTTATATGTTTTATTTTCTATTTCAATTGCATTAAATTGTATTCATGTGGCCATAGATTTACTAAATAAAAAAAAACAGATACATGGACAAAACAAAACAAGATAACACCTATGCGTCCAGTTGGTTTTGTTTTGCTACACACCCAACACCCATTGTGTGTGACCTACTTTAGAACACTCGCTGAGAACGAGTACCGCGACGACGGCGGGCACCGCGTTTACGTCACGCTGTGATAAGCCATCACCATCATCTGGCGCGGTGTGAGAGATACGTTCGACGGGAGTGGCTTATCTGGAGCACTCTCCAGCACGCGTCTAAATTATGAACCAGATAAAGCGGAACTGTCAGCAGACCGGGCCAACCGGCTGGAACATTATCCACACGCTGAGAAAGTGGCTGGAAAGCTGCGCTTATTGACGCTCGAAACACGGAGAAACTACCGGGCCTCCGTAGCTATTGTGTGCCTCTCCCGGAAAGTTAACCCAAAGCATCCCCACGCAGCGCAGCGCCAGTAGAGGGATCTAATTTTTTTTGCTGTTCCTGTGTATGTCTGCGCTGTGCTTTATTTATGCATCTCAACCTGTTTATTAGCCCGTTTTCGCAGCTGTCCCGGATGATGCCCGGAGAGGCGTTGGCCGTTATCTTCCGGCCAGTATGTGTATGCGAACCGTGCTGGATGGGACGCTGGAAAACCCTCCAACCCACCCGCTCGAGAATCCTTACACCATTCGAACACCCAACCGAAAACTGAAATGAAAAATCCACCCCTAGTGTGTACACCTCCGGGACCTGATAGCGTACCAAAATAAAAACAAAAAACCCCAGAACTTACCTGACACAGATAGAAGTGATGCCGTTCGACGCGGTTCGGTGAGCTGCTCGGTTTCGGCATGCAGCTGGTCCATATTTTGGTAACCATGACTCTGCAGGAAGAGACGAGAAGACGAAAAAAAAGAAGTACAGAAAGCCGGCATAAGCAACAACAAGGTTCAATTAAAGTTTATCCCAACTGCCGCAGAGCGTAAAACCCCGGGTCCGTTAAAGTGATGCACCGCGGGAAGTGTGCTAGCACCAGGGAGGAAGTAAAATTTGTAGCACCGTTGATATAGGGGTACCCGTGTATACGGTGCGGAAAAATGGAAACGAAATTCCGCACCAAGGGTTCGTTAAGCTTGTGTGTAGGTGTTGGCGCTAGTAATCAACGCAGCCGGTACAAAATGGAACTGCGCGTTCTTTCCGAGAACACGGACGGACCGACCGACGGACACCGAGATGTAGGAACGTGCCAGGTTGGCCCCGATCGTTGCAGTTAATGGAAAACCCTACTGGTGGAGTATTTTTGGACTGCCTCTGTTGGTGTCTGTATAAGCCGGCAAAGGCTTAGGAACGAGATTTTAAAGGATTATCTTAGATTTCACTTAGCACGGCGACGGTGGCTTGTAAGAATTTTGCGGAAGTGAAAGTTAAATGATTACTTTGAAATTTTTACCGTAACCCGCGGGCGGCGGGTGGGCTTTCCGCGGACATTGGGGGTGTTAATTAATTCAATTTAATAGCCGCGTGCATTTTTCCGTACAGCGAGAGGGTTACCAACGCAAAGATTATGAAGGATGTTACAGGTTAAAAATCGTTCGCACTTTGAATCGACTGTGACGTACTGATGAATTTTGAATCCATGTGGAGACTACTATGATTGCATTTACAATTCAATCTTTCACCTTTAATCTTTTCGCTAAGCGTTCTGTAAATTCATTTGCCTTGATTTCTAGAAATGCGATCGATAGTTATCATGGATAAGCGTCTAAATTTGGATTATTTCCTATAAATATTTGTGTTCAATTATTTTATTCACTCGTGTAGCCACCAATGATTAAACCACGCCTATGTTAATGCCTTCAAAAAGCTCCCATTTCCCAAGTCCCACGTCACAAAATCCTTACCATACTCATTATGTTTCCTACTAATCGATTATAGCTTTCCTCTAATAAAGAAAGTATAAATGAGCTCCCATCGTGCAAACGTGGTACTGACTCTTCCGGTTACAACACACAGCATTCTATTACTGTGCTGTTTCCACCGATTTGTAGCACGTCCGAGCAAAAACACGAATAGTAAACGGAGTAAATACACAAATTAAAAGCCATTTATCTCATTAGCAAGCACCGCACGGGTTCTGCTGCTAGCGCATGGGACGGTCTTGAAAATCCGGCCACGTTGCATCCTAGTATCCAGCTTCTTCACACAAGCACCTTCGCTCGTTGGCGTTGCCATTGGAGGATGCTCTTGAAATCTTAACTAGCGGCGGCAGCGGCGGTCTATTCATTAGTAACCGATTCGCCGGCCCTCGAAAGGCAGTGCCAAGCCGAAGCTAAAACTGGTTGTCAGCAACAACACACGGGTGCGCCAAGATGCGATGGACCATCGAACGATCGAACTTCGATGGAACGTTGTGCGAGAGTTTTTTTTTTCCTTCGCTGATGCCTGGCGCGGTTGTTTTCGTTCTGCTCCAAACCGTGCTCACGATGCGAGTGTAGAGATCCTATCGGCAACGATTGCAGACCCACTCGAGCGTACTGCAGCAGGTTATTAGCAGCGTTGGCGAGCTCTCTTCCCTTGTGCCGAAACTCAACCAACCGGAAGCGCTATGCCCGGGCGCGTCAATTGCAGATTATTAAAATCGCCACTCGGAAAGCATACTGACGGTGATACTGGTGACGCTCGAGTGCTTCGCTTCCATGACAGTGAACTTGATTGAACCTTTGCCAGATGTTAGAAACGGGGCGTATGCAAGGGTCGAGATTCGGATACGCTTCGTACGTACTTTAATCGGAGCGTAGGGAAAGCGTCGAGCTAGATCGATTACACATTTTTTATATAGTACACGCCGGTATACGATCTAGATGCAAACAACGTTAATAAAGCGATGAAGATAACAAACGAAGGTTTGTTCTCTGTATCGAACGATATGAAACAACAACAAAAAATAACCCTACCGAATCAACAACTCCCACCGCACTTCCTGGTCTGTCTAATCGATGTCAACCTGTGGGCATATGTTTTGTTTTGTTTTTTTGTTTTTCAATTATTGCTACGGTGACACGGCGACCCCCAAGAAGCCGCCTCTTTGCGCCACACTCGGTCGCCCGTTTTGCTGACATTTGAAGCGCGCTCACGTCAATCGCTCCTAAACGTCCGCACACAAACGCCATATCTCGTATCGGTGGAACGCCATCGTAAGGTGGATCATAAAATTTTGAATCCAACTGCCGCAATCAAATTGCGATGTTTATTTCGATTTTGTTTCGGTTTCGGGGTTTTCTCTCCACGCGCCCATTTTCCGGCCGTTTTTTTCCATGGTTCCGTGGTAGATAACGTGAACGTAAAATGTGGCGATGAAAAAAACCACTGGAACAGCGCCGCGGGATAAACATATCGATTCTGGCAGCAAACGCGCACCAGAGGTGTACGAACGCTAAGAATTTTTTGTTCGGAAAATTGCTGAGCAGACATACAAAAAAAAGCCGCATTTCGAAACGCTGATAGTGTGTGGATCAACTTTTGGTGTCATTAATTTCACGTGCCGCGTATGAACCTGTCAGCTGCAGAGAGATGGGCTGGGGGAGATGCTGGGTGGAGATTTTATTTGGGCATGTGGGCGGAACAAAACCCATTGGCACCATGACATTGAGCCAATGGCCTAATGCCGAGACCGATTCGTTTCAATCAGCGCAATTGTATGCCCACGTGCAGCTAGTAGTTTTGCTATATCTGCATTGTTTTGCGCAAAAAAGCGAATCAAAATTTAACGGAAATTTGTCAGATAAAATTTTAGTTTCGTTCGTAAATTCTTGATTTTATCTTTGCGAAACATAAATGCAACATAAATGCTTGTTTATAAACCTTCAAAAGAAAATCAAAATTTTAATAATATACCATATTGTGTATTCCTTTACACAAGTTGTTTGTAGTGGAGCTAAAAAATTAACCTGCACAATATTTAATTATGACTTTAAAGTTAGGGATATTCATCGGATCGAATATTATACTTCAAAGGCTTACAAAAAGTACTCAAAAATAGGAGTTATATGCACAGTTAGCATACGGTATAGTTTCTAAAGTCAACTTGCGCCGCAAAGTATGCAATCTATAGTATTTTTTGTTTCCTAAGTCTCTTGGTAGCATGCCGAGGGTGAAACCTATCAAACAAATCGTCAAAGCACATTGCATACTTTTGGGCGCAAACTAAGAACTTTCATCCATAATTTGCATGGTAGCATAAAGTACAGACAGGAACTAGTTATCCAGGACAAAACGAAATTGAACTTGTTTGCCATCAGTCCGTCCAGCTCCAGCCAGTTCATGAAACTTTCGAATACCTAACCGGCTGACCGGGCCCGACCGCCGGCCTGACACATTCACTATCGAAAGCGGTATGAAATGTCCTTTTATTGCCATGCACGATTGCAATTGCGTATACCTGGGTCGGCATACTAGTGGGATACGTTCTTTTTTTTTTATTTCCATCCGTCCACCGGAACTAGCATTGGCTCATGTAACTAGGAGAATAATTGAATTCATTTCTGGGAAAGTCGTTGGTAACAAAACCACTAACCAGGTTATTGATTGCACCGACCAGCAAAACCACAGTGCCTGTTTCAACTCCTTCTATCACTATCTCTTTCCCTCTCTGTTCTCTTCACCTCATTTCAGCTAGAACGACCGGAAGCGATTGCACGTAGCAGCTACAGCAAAAGCCACCCCCAGCAGAGCATGTGGATGCTGACGTTAGGCGATGGTCAACCGGAGCCGCACGTGCATTCAATGTCCTACGGGTATATTCATTTTTCTCCGCAACCGCATATTCCAGACTCTGTGCTTCTTGTAAGAAATGAAATTTAGCTCTGGAAAACAAACTAAAAGAAGAAAAAAAAACTTCAAAAACGTTGATCTGCACGACATAGGAAAGAGGCGTTTGCGTATGTCTCCACGTACTCTGTACTAGCCGGGGGTTTATGGTTCTAAGTTTTTCTCACCCCACCAGTCGGCTAGACGAAACTAGTTGGAACGGGAACACAAAAAACTTGTTGCCCGCCTGCCGTCCATTTGAATTTCAATTTCCATGCAAGGACCTGCAACAGCACGGCTGCAAAAAACGACGATGACAGACCCGAAACATGAGCGACAGTTTTAACTCCACCTTACGTCCGGCATACATCAGAGCTTTCGCCGGCGAGTTTCGTGGAAAAATGTTACACTCGTCCTATTGCACAACGAAGCGTACGGGGTAAATCCACTTTCGTGTCGGTAAATAAGCTGCTGACGGAACGGATGCTTTATACAATGGTGGTTTCAGTCTACCAGCAGCAGGATGTCTCGGAAGATACTGTACGAAGCAGGCTGGAAACGAAGAGCATTCTCGGAAAGCCCGGACTTGTGAGCAGCGTTGTTTTGTTAGTATTCGGTCGGTGTTCTCGCAAGAGGTTTGCATCTTCCAAGCGATTGTTTTTGCATCGAACTCTACAATTTTAGTAGTATAAATGCAAATCTCCAAAATACTGGATGAAGGATAATTTCCTTGAAAATTTATCAGACATCAAATAGCCCAGCTTTCGGTATAAATAAACACCGATCAAATTTAAGATCTTTACAAAAATGAATCCTCGGCGAAGATTCGCTCAGATCTGCCATTGTTGATCCTTTCTTTTGACTTTCCATTTTATAGACTTTAAATTATGCAAGGAAAAATAAGGCAACGATCCATTATCACAGGCTCCCAGATCGATTCAAACGACTTCATCATCATCAGCCACTTCACCCTAACCTTCGGTGTGTAGTAATCGAACGCACAGGGTTCTTAAGCGAAGGCAGAAAAAAAAACTCCAATTTCCATAATGGAATAAACCCTACCTACCAACCGGCTCGGTCGGAAGAAGTCATCCTGCTAATGGAAAGCTAGCAGCAACGGGCAAATCCGATTCCTCTACGAGCACCCTTTACTGTATGGTTTTACATTTGTTCTCCCCACCTTACTTCCACCTCGGTGGGTAAAGATAATGCCACGGCACGGCACCCGGCACTGCTTATCAATTTCTGCTGACGGTGAAAAATAGTTCTTTGCGCGAAGAAATCCCCAACTGATCCTAGCTTCCCGGAACATCCTGACATTGGATGGCTTTTCACGAGCAGCTGATAATTAGAGCGGTCAGGAAAGCGAGCTGCGGCACGACCGAGCTAAAACCGAGCCCCGTTCACTGTAAAGTTGGCGGCAAGCGTTTTTCTTTTCCACTCCCACCATTTCATTTGAAGCTCCAACTCGGGCTGGGTGGTGTGGCTTGGATGACATTTTTCATTTATTTTAAAGTAGTTTTTTCGCACTGCTTTTCCCACGTTTTTTCCCACCACTTCTGCTGCGCTTCAGAAGCAATTAGCGTAGCAAGTTTTATCGTGTTTGCGAACCAATTAAGGAGAAAACGTAAGACATGCCACAGCGTTGCAGCGGTAACTTTTACACTGCGAAAAGAGGGTTTTAAAAATGGATTGAAAATATAAAACGCCCGTCAAATATTGACGCTTCCTCGTAAATATTGAATTAAATCAATGAAGCGTTCAGCGGTGAAACGAACGAAAACATCACGAGACACATTTGCTTTTAAAAGTCACTCTCCTAGCCTAACACCATCAACACTCGCACCCTTCACAAGCGCCGTTGACGGTTTCATTCCGGCAAGCTCCCCAAATTGGATCAAAATCACCAGCACCAACCGAGTTTTCGAGCGACCGTGTTGGGGAGGCGCTTTCAATCATAACTTATTTTCACACTACCGTCGGTCACCCGGTTCGGGCACAACTAGCACGGATTTTCCGGGAAAACTTTTGCGGAAAAGAAGTGTACCAGTTTTTTTTTCGTTTAGTTTGTTCTTTCCCATCTTCCGATCCAGATGGTTGGGAAATGGTGTGAAGAATTTTGAAGAAAAAACAAAAATAGCAGATCCTAACGTTACCACCACTAGAAGAACATGACCGATGACCGGAAATCATATCATATGGACAGGCGCGCACATCCACACCCATATCGCCTTTGGATGTGGGCCATTAAACTTGGGATGTGTTCGTTGGTCCTCTGGATCTGATTATTTTGTGGAGCGTCTCGTCGGGAAGCACTTTGGAATAAGCTTCCTCTCCTACCCGAATAGTACAGGGCGGCTTGAAGAGATGACAGCAAGCATCCGAATGCATCGCACGAGCACGAGAGCTGGTGTGAACATCGAACCATCTTCACCCGGAACCATACACGAGACCCAAACGGAATGTGGAGGCGCAAAAAAAAAGAAGCATAACAAGGCCCCCAGCACACATCAACGCTTTCAAATCACAAATCCTATCAAACGAATATGAAATTTATTCAAACGAAATCCATCCGATTCGCTTCAGCGTTGAGCCCAGTTGAGGAAGCTAGTAGTTCGGTGCCGTGCGCAAAATCCTTACCAAGTTGACGTCGGCTAGATGTTCCAGCGATGTCTCGCAGGAGGGTCGCAAAGGGAGTGTGGGAGGCAAATGGAGAAAAGATTAAATTTGCTGATCGGAGAACATATGCGCACGGGAAACATGTATTTCTATCGCCATTTGCGATCCGCACCGGATGAACTTCTGATCCGATCGTGGACTTGAAAAGAGCATACGCGCGAAGAGATTGATGGTAAAAGGTAAGGATATGCTATCGAGAAACCCCCGGGTGCAACGTCCCGGGTGTTTCATCTGTACGAGCGCGTGCCTTCGCCCTAATGGTGTGAGACTTGACAGTCGGTTCGCAACATTCCGGAAGTTCCGGCCCTTTTCGATGGCACCGTGGGACGTGAGAACGGCACACGTTCCAGTACATTCACCTGAGCAACGAAACCATTTATTACAACCTTTTTACTCCACGCACAAACACCGCCCCACATTCGCTCGATGCTTGCTTGAGCTGGAGGAAGGATTTGTGCCACTCGTGTACCGGGAGACCCTTTTACTTGTTCGTCAACTCCCAAAGATCCAAGGTGCCGGTGACGAGAAAAACAAAAAAAACCGTTCAGAACTCCAGATGTGTCGTTCTCATTGCTGCTGCTCGCACGAAGGGTGACGCAGAACTGCATCGGAGGAGCACCGAATGTTCCGACGGTGGAAGCGAGATGCAGAGAAACAACCAGTCACCCTCCCACCCACCGGAACCATTCAAAAGGACAAGCACCTGACTGAAACAAATATTTATCGATCCCTTGTGGGGACTTCTGTGAACAACTCTTGTGCTAGTGGGCTGTGCGGTTGAGGGCTTTCGGTGGGCATTCGGTGCGAAGGTGAAAGCCGCCGCTATTCAAGATGTGTTTACCGTGTGGCTATAATACAAGTGCCAATCATTTACGGACATTGCATTTGGAAATCCCATAATCAGACTTCCGAGCTTACGAGCGATGGGTGGGCGATTGGTCGAAGGGGGATTAAGCAAGTTCGCACCACCGACCGAGTGGTCACAACTGGACGACACATAACGCACAGAAAACAGCAAAGATCTAGGACGCGTAGGTAGGGCCGTAGGGAGGAGTGGGTTGTCTTGTTACTTAGTTCTTTTTTATTAGTTGCGTCTGGGAGAGCTTTAGGGCTTTTGATAGAGATAGAAGCAGTGTTCTAGAGCGATAAGGTCATGCGGGGGTTGTTTTGTGTCTAGTTGGGCTTGGGTTACATGGATTACGGCATGGAGATGTCCTTTTGAGGTCGTCCGATTACACACCGATTGCTAATAAAACAACATGACATATTGTTAGCACCTCATAACTCAAATATTGGAGATACCTATGCGGTTGAAATTAATAATTTTACTGAAGTTCGTTCCGGTTTTTCTGTGCGAAGATTTTAAAGACGACAATTGATCGAACCAAAGTGTTTTCGGTTATGTCAACAAATAAAGCACATTAAGCCCTACAACTGCGGCACAGAAAGTATATTAAGTCTTTCATTTTCATTGATCTTTATTGATTTTACAATGATATAATTTAACTTCAACGAAAACATGTGTAACAAAAATGATTTAATGAAAAATATGTTTTATAATTGAAAATTAAATTTTGTATGTTTTATTAAGAGTACTTTCCAAAACGTGTCTTACAAAGTTCCTTATTTTGATAATATTTTTAACTCGTCTTTAGAAGAGGAGAGGAGTGCAGGAGTTCATAGTACGCAATATTTTCATTGAACTAAACTAAATTGAAATCTCATGTAAGTTTTATGTTCTTGAAAACTACGCTTTTTTGGATAATAAACGTTACTTTTTTTTAAAATAGTAAAAACCATAGATTTTTTTAAAGATTTACATGCCCACCAAACCAAACAACATGTTATATTTGCTTAATACCATGTTTGGTGCAAAAATTAAATGTTAATTTAGGTTAAAATGTAGAACTCATCGGGGATGACAAGTTCATCTGCTAGAAAATAAAAACACACAAAATATCTTCGTTCATAGTTTATTTCCGTGCAAAACACACTTTGCAGAGCCTTACGATATAACAATAATATAAAAAATGTATGCAAATAAATTGCATCTAGAGCAAGTAAACGGTAATTCATTTTTAATCCAAACACAGCCCGGACGAAAGCTTCAGCAATAATTTCCATTCCTAGCCGTCGGCACCGCATCACAAACAACCACGGTGGCGACAGATAAACGCTAGCAAACGCTACCATCCGTGCCCGGCTTCTCAATATTTATTATTCAAAGAAACGGTCAGTCCTGTAGCTGGGTCCCGGGCGTTGGAAGCGACAAAAAAAATAACACCATCGTGAGGATCCGGCCACAGATCCTGCAATCAGTTTCGCACTTCCGGGACCGGTGGTTCGGCCGGTTCATAAATATGTACGCCCGTGGAAGTGCATCCGTGGAAGTTCGGGTGCGCGAGACTAAAAATAGCTTCCATCACACTACCGAAGCCGCCCGAACCTGGAGGAATGAAGGACGAACGTCATAGTATCCCAGCCAAACCGGAGCGCGCGAGCCGGTAGCACGAAAATAGGCAAAAATTGTCCACCGACAGAGTACACACCGGCGTCTAGAAACAAAAGGGCTAACGCTAACTCACCCGCAATCAGAAAGCACAACCCACTGTGGAGTGGGGAACCGAAGGGGAAGGGGAAAGCAAACACAGTTGCAAGCGGAGGACAACGCAAAGAACACACAGACACACACATAAACCGAACACGCACACACGGAAACACAGGGAAGGAAAAGTAAAAGCGTCTAAGAAAAGCCTCATAAATTATGGGTACACAGCAAAAGAGTTCCATGTGCGGCGGGAAATTCCCAGGCAGGGAGATCGGCCCGGACGTTTACTTCCGCAGCCAACTGACAAGCAGGCAGGGAAGGCAAGGGAAGGCAGGCGATGAGAAACTTGGTTATGATGAAGTAGCGGATTGATTAAATTGCTAATTCGATAACCGTGTTTGCGTTTTATTTAAATGGTTTCTCGGCAACGGAAACAGACGAGATTCTTGAGATTATACTGTTTTGCACCAGAGAGTATAGAATGGTTGTTTTTTTT
>JXXA01013657.1:0-14725 GCA_000956255.1 Anopheles punctulatus
GCCCGGGATCCGTACGGGGAATTCCACGACCGTATCGTAGCACTTCATCAGCACCAATGTCCGATGTCCGACTGGCGGTTGTCACTTAACGGATCCAAGGTTATCTGCGGTCGCAAGAACACCAGAACCAGCGTCCCTAACGAAGCAGAGCGCAGCGGGAGATCGTACTGCAGTTCCTGTTCCTTCAGAGCCGGTCTTGGTGCCAGACCCGAACATCCCGTGGTACTTGCAGTAGCCTAGTGCCACGCTCGGTATGTTCTAATCGTATGGGAATATCTGCTGGCTTGGTTTTATCTCACTGTTTTGCTTGCAAAACAAAAAAAATGCAGCCGAACGAGAAACATTCCGGCTCCGGGACCAAGCCGCCACATCGCAGGCATGTATTAATAACGAGGAATTTGGCTTCGGGGGTCAAGACCCAACTCTACCGAATGCTTTCGTGATCGGGTTCGATCGGTTTGTGCGGCCCCGTCTGATTACGGTCCGCGCGTTTCCGAATCATCCAAACACCATGTTACATAGCGTCGGAAAAGGTGAAGTGAGAGAACCGCCCGTCCTAATATTTGTGGTGCGACCCTTTCCTTGACGAAAGTGTGGCGGGTGCGAGATCTCGAAATATTCAGCGATTATGTAAGCCACACCGTCACCCAGGCGAGCTCCGGCGGTGGGACAGGAAATGAGCGTGATGATGACGTTTTTTTTTGCTTGCTTGCTTGCTTGCTTGCTTGCTTGGGTGGCAAAACCGGCCGCCGGTGAAGGTTGTCCGATGGCCCGGTGGCGTCACCTTCCTGTGCTGGGTTCATGTGGCACCACACGATAAAGCTGGTCATCCCACCGCACGATCGATGTTCGACTATCGCTCTGTTGTCAAACGCGAAAGACCTTGCTCGATCGTTGCGATCGGTGCGCGGTGAAGTCACGAAAATTCCTGCGAACCATCGGTCGGCGTATTTTTGTTTCGTTTCGTCGGCGAATCCTTTCCAATGCTCCGCTCACTTTGCGAGGGATGATTGTTTGCAGCGGAGATAGTTTGTAGATCGATGTAGAGATAGGTGTGTCAAGGAAAGTATGCTGCAGTCCATAACAGAAATGAGTTCAACATGCTCAGCGCTAGCAGCAGAAGAGCTCGATATTTTTACACAAAGTGGACCGCTGAAGTGGATTTGAAGATGTTTGCACAATGAACTTTTGAGCTAGTAATTTATTTTAGTGGTAGTTAGAAAATAATGCCTTCCATTATGAATAAAAAGTGGTTAGAATTTTATGTACGGCATTAAAATACTTTTTTAGAGCTTTAAAACAAGACCTGTTGAACAAAATACATGAATTTTTCCCAAGTGCCATGTTTTTAAAAAATAGACACAAAATCCACTCTCATGCTAACTGCTAAGACGTTAAATGGAGTACGATAGGGGCCAAGGTGTAATTTTAAATATCTTAAATCCAAAGTTAATCCCATACAAACTCCATCCTCCCTAAACGACCCTTACTACGTCGTCTTCGAAGGTCCATCGTCCAGAACGCACCATTACTTCCCATTTTCTACGGTTTCGCGTCTTCCCCACCCTCCTCCCAAGGTAAACGACACCAGCTCCCTCACCCCGAACGGGGCAAAAACATTTTCCCATCCATTGAGTGCAACCAGACGCTTCTACCACGTCACGAAGCCGAGACGAACTGCGTGCTCAGGCTGGCGGCCTCTTACAACGACCACCGTTACCACCACCGGCAGACACCCTCCAATCGCACGAATGCAACCCCTAACGGTGATTTCAAGCCCTGCCCTAGACTTACCAGCGGGGCGACGGAAAGGGTCGTACACCCCGTCGGATGCCGGCGAAGAAGGAAAGGGAGGAGTAAAAATTATTAATAATTTCCATCCCTTGCTAACAAGGCGAAACAACCGTCGAACCGCCGGCACTGGGCGTTGGGGAAAATTTGCATTCTTGCTGGGACGCGGCACCAAACAGCCCCCAGAACCTAGACCTAGAACCAAACCCGGCCGGAAAAAATGCCAATAAATTGAACGCATCGCGTGACGGGTCAAAAAAAAAAAAAAACACATAAACCAAAAAATCGAACGTCGAACGAAATTAAGTCACTTACGGGTTCATTTCGGGCGTTGGCAGATATAACCCCCCCTGAATGGAGCGAAAGGGGTAAAAAAAACTACTTTATTACGTCCGCCAAAGTTCTTCATTAGTAACGGTATAAAATCGGACCCCAAAAGATGAAGTTCTCAGCGTTAGAACGGTTGTAAGCACATACAAACAAAAAAAAAACAAAAACCCCAAGAGGTAACGAACAACTTCTTCCGGAAACGGCTAATAATCTCCCATGCCCTGCCGGGCGACCGTGAAGGTATGGGCGTAAAGAGCTGGGCGAAATATGATAAGCGGCTGCACGACCCGGATTCGATCGTGGAGAGGAGTAGAGACAAAGAAAAAAAAAAGCAACACCTCACCCCGCTCGAAAACAAAATACCTAGATTAATGAACCGATCGGCGATAAAGCATCCAGAACGGTCCCAAAACGCCGGACCGAAGATTCGTCCCCCTGATTTCATTGGGCCGGTATGGAAGATAAATCAAACCGCGCTTGAAGGGATGAAAAATTCTAACGGCTTACAGCAAATTTCGCATACGACGATTACGATAACGATCGGGCGATCCTTTTTTTTGTTGTTTGTCTCATGCTTGTTCTGACTTGCTAGCGTTGCAAATTCTTTTGTGCGATTTTGTCTCATTGATGACATATTTATGGGTCGTACGGTTGTTCGGAGGCGATCATTCGAAGCGCTCATAATGAGGTGAGAGATCGCATCGAATTTGGGAACGGTGGATTGGCGAAAGCAAATTTAAAAAAATCACGCTGCCAATAGTTTTGTCCTCATCAGCAGAAGAAAGGCGCAGATAATAAGGCTCATTTTCATCTTAATGCGAATCAAAAGCATCGTTTTTTCCCCCTTAACTCTGCAGGTGTTTAGGCATTTTTGTTTGTCCACTGCTATCGGAGATTAGGATGTCTCTATTTTTGCCATGTTTTAATGCTAAATTATGAGCCGCTTGAGCTATGGGCTTGAGCTATTTGCCCGGCTGTAGGACACAATCGCACCGAGAGGAACCGCAAAAGCGGAATGCTAATCGAGCGAGCTCCGCATCCTCACAATTCAGTGCCATTAAAAGCTGCACATGAAGCGCTCTGATTCCTCGCAAACTGTGGGTTGGCATTTGTACGACAACAGTACGAGGGACGACAATTATTGTTTAATTACGGTATCGTTAGCATTACCGAAGGGTGGCTTTTTGTTGGCTTCTCTTAGTGGCGACCTTCGACGATGCCGGCGGGACCAGACTTCGAAGGTTGGGAGGTCGGTTGCGCAATGAAAAGTGTAAACCACACGAAGGTGGGGTTGGACAATAAAGCAATTAATTGTGGCTTTTACTCAGTATTAAACGTTTATGAGGATATTTTGTAACGCATTGTTTAATGCCCTTTTTATGACGGTGTCATCGAAGCCATCAACGTAGGGCTTACTCCAAACCGAAAATGATCGGAAAAATGTTTCCGATCGTAAAATATTTTTTTTAGGTACATTTACATTTATTGAATCGGTAAATGTGCACATAATTTATACACACATTGTCAATTCATTAATTTTGAGCTGATTAATCATCATTAATCGTTAGTTTATCACTTTTTTGAAACAATTTTGTTTAAGCTATTTGCAATTATTTTCGTGTACGAAAAGCAATATTTAAGAAAAACAGCAAGATTAACTATTCGTAATTTGAATGCCAAATTTCCATTATTTATTATTTACTGTTTAAGAAACACAATAACGCTGCCAAAAGTATTTGATTTTGTGGTCGAAAAATCAGCCAAAAACATCAATCAATTTGCTCCAAAATCCTCAGAACCTCAGAACAGAATCTCGATGTATAGGCTCTGAAATATTTAAAACGTTCTGGTTAGCTCTCAAATATTTCAATATTTCAAATATTTCAAAATAAACATTAAAAATTAACAATAGCTTCCTCTTTGCAAAAACTATTTCTCATCCAAAAGAGTCTGAAAATCATTATAAATTATATTTTAAAAAATGTCAAATTCCGTTGTACAACCGGTGAATAAAATAGTAACATATTCGAACCAAGGGAGAAACACCAATTTGGAATATCAATTAACACTCAAAAAAACACTCCACCAAGCTTCAACGGAACACTACGCCAAGGTTTTGCCTAACCCTACGAGATAGCGCCTTATCGTGCACCGGAAACGTTTGTTTCATGCGTGTGTTGCAAACGTGGGCGAAGCAATTAGCATTAGTCCACCCACCCGCACCAAACCCACGATCGAGGCGATCGTGTGGGGTGCCTCCCACTTTGCGGTTGTACAAACGAATTTTTGAAACCTTTATTTTATAAAGTGAAATAAAACAGCAGGAAGTTGAGCGAACCCAACGCAAACCCTCGAAATGTGCGATTTTTTTTTTGGCTCTCGGTGCAGTAAGGGTGGAAGCATGCAGTCATTATCGTTCGACAGCTAATCAAACATCCGTTGGGAGGCCCAGGAGAGCCGAACCCCTCGAGTATAACAGTACCCACACGTACACACCTGGGAAAAAACGACCTTGAAAGAGAAAGAGTGGGAGGGAGCGCATCGGGCAAAACCATTTCCACTTTTCCAGCACCGTTCGCTTCACCGTGAGTCGTGACCCGAGCCAGCCCATCGTGGAGGCGGTGGGGGTGGAAATTTCTGCTCCGAGTTTCCCGCACATAATTGCGCCAGTAGTTGTGCGCAAGAAGAACGCAGGTACGGTGAGTTGAGCAGGCACGCAAGCAAAGAACGGAACGGTACAAACGCTTCCCACCACCACCAGCGTCGCGCCGTCGCCTTTTAAAATAGTGCACGGTAATGCAACGCGCAATCGCGGCACACGGCCTTGCGTCAGGGCCACGATGGGTGGATGCTGTACGCGTTCGAACTCGCGGAGTGTAGCGATCGTCATTAGGGTGAAAAATTCGTTTCCCATCACTCCCCCCGCTCGCTGTGGGCTGGGAGCGGCCTGTTGGGCGCTTGTTTTAGCTTAAGCCTTCTTCTCTCGCCTCGCCTTCAAGAGATTGTTTAGTAATTATCGAATTTGGAGAGAAAAAAAATTAAGAGTTCATCCTCGAGCCGCTCGCACCGGTTCGGGAAACGTCGGGAATATTGTAATTGGGCGAGATTGCTTCGCGCCCGGTTTCTTCACCACCGACAACCACCGGCACCGGTGATTCGGGATCTGGTGGTAGGCCAGACACGGGCTAGCTTCAGGAACTAACTAGCCCGGTGCAGAGCACGCCGGCACACGAACGAACCGATGCTGAAATGCATACCATTTTGGGTCGGTGCATTGACCTCGGCGCAGGTGAGCCGATAAACCAATCTTGCCGAGATAAATGCCCGGCCGAGAAGAGCGAAAAGCGAGGGAAAGTATTTCACCCGTCTGTGCTTGGTGAAGGCACGAAGTAAAATGATTTTTTTTGTTTTAATAAAACAAACAATTTTTAAACAACAATCTTTGAGACATCTTTGAATCGCAAAGAGTGAAATGCCTATTTTCCCAATCAAGAACATTTTTAATATTTCAATTTAAAAAATCAGTTTGTATATTCTTAATTGATACAAAAAAAACACATATATTTGTTGAATGTGTAATGGCTAATACTTGCGGATTTTAATATCGAATATATTTTCATTTTTTTACAATTTACTCAAAATGTATTATAAAATAATAATAAAATTTATTATTTTATTATTATTTACTCTGAGCTGATGTTATTATTTTTTAATATCTCTAAAAGGCAACATTTTTCAAAGATTTTTATAGTTGCAATTTAGAATTAGGATTTTTAAAGTATATTTGCTCTTTCCTCAAAAATCTGCTCGAACAAACCTAATCGAACGACTTGCTATTATAAGCCGATGCTCTATTGTTATATATTATGAGAATGAGAATGCACCGCAAAGATCACTTCGCCCGAACGAATGCCTTCATTTGTCGCCGCCACCGTGACATTCAACGCGACAAATGTCGGAGAATAAATTGAGGCGATATGAGGCGCCCGGAGGCGCCCAGACAAATCATAATGGGAAGTTTGTTCTGCGGTTGCGCCAATTTAGATAGCTCCGGAAGAAAACTAACCTTCGCGAGAAGATGAAATGTTAGGTGGAAAAACCCCTTAACAAAACACTAGAAGTTCAAACCGGCCTTCCCTTCCCAGCTTCGAGCAGTCTCAATAATATTAGCATTTTATCACAATAAAACACTCGGCGCTGTGATTTTCGGACCCATCATTTGGTGGCATTTTAATGATGATACTGGGTGGAGAGGGGAGAGGGGGGGGGGTTTGGAAAAAATGTGTACCTCTTATCTAACAACAGCGTTCCGGAAGCAAACAAATAGCGAGCCGCTGGGAAAATGGACAATTTTTCCTGCTAACTATCACTATCTTGCAACGGGCAGATTGTTTCGTTTCGTAATGGGTTGGAGCGATTGTGCCATAATATCATGTTCCGGCTAACGTCGCACCATAAAGCTGGTAATTTCTCCTATCCCATTAGAACCTAACGAACCCGAAACCCGAACTTTGTTTCCACCAATCTTCTGCTGGCTGAGAATTTTTTCCGAACGGCCAGAACAAGACATCGAGGAAAACAAACGATGAAGGAACATGGCCAGATTCGCTGGATCGGTAATAATCGTGGCTTAATTTACAACCAATTTAACTATTACATGAACATGGTGGTGGCGTTCGTTCCAAGACGCGATTGAGCTCAGCAACCGCCGGCTTCCAAGCCTCCTACGATCGGTCTCTTTTATTTCCGACACTTTCCGGTGTTCCGGTTGCTACATTGTAGTCTTTCTTCCCCGAAAGACCCCCAGGGTTGCAATAATAATAATGAGAAAAAAAAATACAAAAACGAAACCGTTTCTTCAACCTTGAAACAATTCGGTCCGGCCCGGTGAAACCTCCCGCCGCGGCGTTCATCCAGACACGGTTGGGTTTGGGATTTTTGGCAAAGAAGCGAGACAAACAGGAGATTTCGGGTTCGCGAAAGCGTTTGTGTGTCCTCCGTTCGTAGCAGCAAACAGCAAGGCCGGACGCTGAGCAAATTCTGGCGAAAAGTGTTTCAACGCACGCACACACGCACACCGCCGTACACAGACACACGGTTCATTGCACTTTCACGTGTGGCGTGTGATTCGGCGAGATTTGGTACACTCGTCGGGTTCGTTGCTTTTGGCAACGTTGAAGTCTCTTCGCGTAAAAGCGCGCGCGCGCGTGCTCTCGCTCGTCTGCTGCAAGCGAGAGTGGTTATTGGCCCTTACCATGCTTAAAACAAAAGTGTGCAAACGATCGCAGGGAGCCACCTTCCATCCTGAGATGAGGTGGAAGGTGGAACTTGGAAAAAAAGAAACCGGAACGAAAGGAGATAAAATGGCCCAATCTGGCAGGATATTTCGAAGGTGTGCTTAAAAACAAGAGGGCCAAAAATTATGCACGAAACGTAGCAGCAAACAGACGCACACACATACGCGCGAATTGCACTTCTACAAGCAGGTTCTGAAGAAGGCAAAAAAACGGGAAGAAGGAAACGAACCCGAGAGCGCCCACGACCTGCGGAGGCTGCATGGATGGAGCCCCACAATCCGTTCGTTCGTTCGCTTTTGCCCGAACGCAGCAGGCCTCTCGCAGTAGGCAAGTGTGCGGTTGGGTTAAGCTCACTATCGTGCGTCATTATAGAGCAGGGAGGCTGTTGTGTGTATCATTATCGCGCCCGTTGATTGACAAGCCGGTCCGAGGGTGCGGTGTGGTGGGACACCTCCCTCCCCCCGAACGTGGGGTGGTTTGATTCGTACGATAGAGTGCACATAAAACGGGTGCAAATAGTACAACAAAAATCGGTAAGAAATCGGACACCAATCAAATACATTCCCCTCTCCCAAATAAACATGCGCTTTTAGCGACAAACGGTGGTTCGCTAATGAGCCGGGGGACGCGGACGAAAGACACCTTCCGTGCCTGTTGCTTGTGGAGAATAAAACCAAAAAAAGGCTTGGTAGAGAATAGAAAAAAATCCAAACGGCAGCGGCAAAGTTCTCGATCTTTTAGTGAACTCCGTTTTTTTTTAATTCATTCATTCTTTCACCTTAAACTGCTCGATCGATTAGACGATCTTATCGGGCTTAAACGAGGTCTAGATTGAACAACAACAACCAGCAACAACGAACCCTAGCATACGCAGTTGTCACGATGTGTATCGAACAAATCGACTTTCAGCCGTAAAACGACGTTCGCCCCCCTTCCAATGAAGAAACGCCAATCCACTTCGGCTTGGATCGATAAAGGATCATTAATAATGTCCACCGATCATTAGCGGGCACGTACACGATCAATTATGTGTGCCTCATATGCACCGCCAGCATCATTCTTCATGATCATGCAGCCGGGGGTCGGAATGATGATGACTGTGTAAAAATTGATCGCATTTGCATCCGCCCAAGGTGAAGCGACGAGATCGCCTTTAATAACACAATTAAGTTTTATTCAATGAAAAAAAAAACTACATTTACATTGAAATAGTACTTGGATATCTCTTCCAGAAAAGCGACAGATTCACTTACCCACTAAACGGAGCTGCTCGCGGCCGATTCTCGCGCAATCCTTCCTTTTCACTCAAACTCACTCGTCTGACTCGTTTTTTTTAAATTTTATTCCTGTTGTTCCCACAAAACTGCTCGGAATTTCACTGCTTTTCTCGCACTTTTTAATGGTGAGCTTTTTTCTCCCTTTCTTTCTCGATTGCGCAAATCTTGCACACGCACAGACACACAGAACAATTCTCACACAGATACAAGACGCACACACACAGGCAAGCGCGCGGGCGCGCCAGCCGCAGTAGATTAAAATCGTCGTTTCACACACTAGGAGGCTGTGTCTTGTTTTAGCAGCAGCCAATTTTCTTTTTTTCGATCGTTTGATTTATTTTTGCTGATGAAATTATTCGTTTTTTTTACTTCGGTAATTTGCACAACAACTGTGCCTAAGACACTCGTTAGCGCTGGAAGCAACGGTGGCAACCAGCCGATTCCGTTGTTTTGCACAACTTGTTACACACACGGCTTCGAACACTCGGTTTTATATTTTCCAAGACGGCTTTGATTATTAAAACCAGCCGCAAAAAGACAACCACCTTTATGAAACTCCGAACAATACGTCCTCTTCTTACACCTGCACTTGCTAAAATCGATTTGGATCT
This sequence comes from Anopheles punctulatus, assembly GCA_000956255.1. NCBI lineage: Eukaryota > Metazoa > Arthropoda > Insecta > Diptera > Culicidae > Anopheles > Anopheles punctulatus. The sequence goes on from JXXA01013657.1 coordinate 9,307, forward strand.
TTTTCAGCACTATCAGCGTAGGTAAGTATGAGCGAACACCGCGGAACGGCAGCTGCGGATCTTCCGTCGATCAGTCAGCGTTCGTTGATCACTTTGTTATGAAAGGAAGGGAGTTGTTTGTGTGCAACCACTGGTGTGCACTGGCAGAGTGGCTTCAACGCCCAAGCGGGCATTCGAGCAGCTATCTGAGCTCTAATAAGCGTCGGACAGGGGACTTTTATCTGATGCCTATCCGAGCTAATAGGAATCCATCAACGCATCGTCTGAACTAAAATATATTGTTATAAAGCCCCTTGTTATATATTCTGCTATCGAGTCAATAACTACATGTTTACGTTTTAAATGATTCTTGAATTGATCTAGGAATCCTAAATTGTTTGTTTATTTGCGGGCATTTTTTACTTCCACAGTTTGTTCTTTACACAAAATGCAATATTGTAGGTATATTGTTTTCACAATAATGTAGCTTTCATTTTATAAATATAGTTGGAAACAATATAAACTACATTTAAGGTATAGCGTCTTCCATTGGCCATGTCGACGAACCATATATTTCTACTAGTTATCAGGAATAAAACAGCTGGAAATTAGGGTAGTGTCCAGCAAACATTACAAATTTCGAGTAAAAAGCAAATATTTCGAGCACTGAAATTTCTAGCAATTTTTGCCCCAGAAAACATACTCCGGCGGGTGTTTTCGATGCTGCCAAGGCGAACCAGAAGTGCTGTTCCGTTGAAGGAAAAGCCATAAATTCAACAATAATAATCGTTCCGTTTTTGTTTGGTCAAAATCAGATTTGCAGTCTTTGCCGCTTATGAACTGTTACGGGATGGTCATCAATTGTACGATTTTTATGTTTTATTTCAATTTTATGTTTTTTTTTGAAATTTTTTTACGGGTTAGTTATCTATCATTGTAATTATCGTAAAAACTTAATGATAATAATGCCTGAAAAACAAATGTTTCAATCAAATCAAAAGAATATTTCATTCATATAGGGGCATATGATGGTATCATGCAATCGTAATTGAGATTTCATTATGGACTAGGTGACTATTATTAGTGTATTTTACGTTAAATATTTATCAATGTCCCCCTATACAGTCGCAAAAATTTAGTGCTATTATCACGTCGCTTCACTGCTCGATTTGCGTACCGGGCCTGTTTGCAGTAGTTACCAAGCTACCCAATAGATGTCGCTCGCATCAACGTCAAAAGTTGACGTTCGATTGTTTACAGTTATGTGTCAAATTTGAATGCGCTTGGAGGGAAAATACAACCTTCTTTTGTTCGGCTAGCCGTTTGTTCGTCGTTTTCCGGGAAACATTGGCAGTAGCTAGTTTTCCACGCGTGGTCGTAATTCGCTAGGATGGAGCCGAAAAATGCGACGCTGACCTGTGCCGTAAACCTCGAATGGTACGACGCACATGGTGCCGCGATGCGCAAATACACCCACAAACAGGCCACGCTACGGCTTGTTCGAGATGGTGTGAAAGACATGTTGCTGGAAATTTCGGCTCATAAGCAATCCGAAGTGCAGCTTCGATTGCGGGGCATCACCGTGCACTCGAAGTTCATGGCCGAAGGTAAGGCGAGCATAAAGTTCAACGAGCAAAAGTGTACCCTGTTCCTGTCGAACGCACCGCCCGGACTGTTGGTCCATTTCCTGAAGGTAATTTTCGTGAAGATCACCGGTGGCAACGGCCCGCTCAGCAAAGAGGAACTAATTCAGAAGTCGCGAGCCCAAAAGCTGGCCGGAGAGTCCGTGAAACATTGCGAAGATATCAGCCCGGTGACGACGAACGAACTGCTCCGGGCCCGTAAGCTTGCTCTGGGGAAGGGATCGGAAACGACCCCTTCACCGTCGCACAAGCGCAAGCGTCCCTCGGATGGGAGTGATCGGCCGCAGCCGAAGAAACTTTACGCTGGCGAGTCATCGAAAGGGATCGGTAATAATATAACGAGCATGACCGGTGAAATAACGCTGAACGAGGAGCAGAAACGAATCCTGGCCGCTTGTCAAAACGGACAGAGCCTGTTCTTTACCGGATCCGCCGGAACAGGCAAAAGTTTTCTGTTGCGGAAGATCATTGGCGCCCTTCCGCCGGACGGTACTGTTGCGACGGCTTCGACAGGAGTGGCCGCCTGTTTGATCGGAGGCACCACGCTGCACTCGTTTGCCGGTATCGGTGGTGGCGAGGCTACATTGCCCAACTGTTACGAAAAAGCATCGCGCCCAAACACGGCCCAGTCGTGGCGCAAATGTAAGCGACTGATCATCGACGAAATTTCCATGATCGATGCAGATTATTTTGAGGTTTGTAGTTTGTAGGTTTTTTTTGTGTGCGCCGTTTGGGCTGTTTTTTCTCAAAGCCTACTTTTCTTTGTAGAAAATCGAAGCAGTCGCACGGTATGTGCGGAAGAACGATAAACCCTTCGGTGGCATCCAGCTGATCCTCTGCGGCGATTTCTTCCAGCTGCCCCCGGTCGGCCGGCAATCGGACCGTGCCAGACCGAGTAAGTACTCGCCGGACGCGGACAATGAGAGCGATTTTGGAGGGGTTCGATTCTGTTTCGAATCGCCGGTCTGGTCGGACTGCATTCAGGCGTCGTACGAGCTGACGATCGTGCACCGGCAGCGCGATCAGGAGTTTGTATCCATCCTGAACAGTATCCGCATCGGACGCGTGACGGACGAAATCACCGAGCGGCTGCGTAAGACCGCCAGCCAACGCATCGAAACTGAAGGCATCCTGGCGACACAGCTCTGTTCGCACACCAGCGAGGTGAACGCGATCAATGAAGCCAAACTAGACGCCCTGCCTGGGGAATCGAAAGTGTACACCGCGAAGGACAGCGATCCGCACAGTACGAAGCAGATCGATCAGATGCTGCAGGTACCGTCGAAGCTAACGCTGAAGGTAGGCGCACAGGTAATGCTGCTTAAGAACTACAACATCGCCGAGGGGCTGGTGAACGGAGCGCGGGGCGTTATACTGAGCTTCGAGCAGGGCTTGCCGCTGGTGAAATTCAAACGTCGCGAGCTGCTCGTGCGCACCGAAAAGTGGTCCGTCAAGACCGGGTCCGGTTTGGTGCTGACGCGCACGCAGCTCCCACTCAAGTTGGCCTGGGCGTTTTCGATCCACAAATCACAGGGTCTAACGCTGGACTGCGTTGAACTGTCGCTATCGAAGGTGTTCGAGGCGGGACAGGCGTACGTGGCGCTGAGCCGTGCGCAAAGCCTCGAAAGCATACGCGTCCTAGACTTCGATCTCCGGCAGGTGTGGGCCAATACGAAGGTGCTCCACTACTATCGCCGGTTGCGGAAGCAGATCGCGGACAACAATCTCATGATGCCGGTTGCAGTAAAAAGTAGAAAGAAAGCGGGAGGACTCAAGAAATCAACGCTGGCGCTGCTAACCACACCGCTTATGACGATTAATTAAAAAGTGTCGCCGGTAGAATTATTTGGCCGTGTGATGTGATAACCTAGCAAAGCGATTCATGGCAGTATAAAATAACACGGCGCTAGTTGTAAGGCAAGAGCGTAGCACTTAGAACAATTGAACTATATTTTGCTTATTTTTCCTCGTATAACTCATAAACTACATCCTCGAACTAATACCATAAAAATAAATAGTGCAGTTTAAACGAATTTAGTTACAAAAAGAGATTTATTATTTTAATTAATCCTCAATCCTTAATCAGTACATTAAATAGAATTATTAATTTAATTACACTCACAAAATAATGATAGACTTGCCATTGGACAGAATTCTAAGCGCAAGTTGCTACATAAATATCGGAACCGTTGTTAACGGCACGTTCAAAGCATTGGTTGGTGCGTAGTGAGAACAATCTCCCTAGTGAGATGAGTCGAAAATCGTCTCACGTGCTACTGGCGTAGCTAACAAATCCTATCGAATGAAAAATGCAACCAGTGAAGTTGTTTTAATTTCGTTAGCCGGATAATATTAGATTTGAGGAATGTTTTGTGCCTATTTGATCACGAAACAATTACCTTCTGTCTATTTTGATTGCAATTTGGCCCACAATCATATATGTTCCCTATGGTGTTGTTATTGAAATTTAGATTTCAACAAACATAAAAAAATTATTTCGTCTGTGCCACTACACACACACACACACAAGCCGTGTCATAACCAGACAAATTTTTAATTTATCCCTTCGCTTCCTCCCTGTTCCCCCTCCTATACGAGGAACATACCGATCCCTTCCCTTCCCTTCCCTGTGTGTAACGACGCAAGCGTCACATCCAATGCTTGATCTCCGGTCTAGCCGATGGATAAAATAAGCGAATGCTGCCAGGAAGGGTGCGAGGGTTGTGCAACCCGCCGTCGGAAGGGACAGCTTACCACCACCCCGCGGGAATGACCGTCAAGCGTAGCGGCGGCCTTTGCGACAGATTATACCCCACCTCCCAGCGCCTCAGGCAAACTGCACGCGAAACACAAACACACACACACACACTCCCGGGAGCGCGCGAAAAGAGGAAGAACAGAGTTGATCTCGCACACACTCTCACTCCCTGTTGGAGAACCAGCAAAACAAGCAAGCAAGCTTGCGGGGCGAGAAATACAGTGAAGCAAGAATAGAATGAAAAAAAAAGAATACATACTCATACACACGCGCACGCAATGTGCGAGATCCTGCTTCTTTTTGTCTGCATTGTTGTCGCTATTGCTGGTGGTGTTGTCGGGGCTGGTTCCTCCGGGACATCATGCTACCACCCCTCGCGCATTATGTCTGACCTAACAGAAAAGCGCGTGCAGTTGTGTGGGAGAGAAAGAGTGCGCTAGTGCAGGGTGGCGCTCTTCTACCGAACGGTGCAGGTTGGATGAAAGGGATCGAAACCAGCGCGAGCGAGAGAACAACAATAAACCAGACGACGCGAGACAGATCGTCGTCTCTTGCGTAGCACACACATGCGGAGGAAATGTTTTTTTTCGCACATCAAGTGTCAAGAGAAAAATGGTAATACGCTTCCATCGTACCGTTTTTCATCGGAATTGAGTTGCCCGATTGTGTAGAAATTGCCGAAGGAAGTAGGAAATTTCATTATTTTATTATAGTTACGACAAATTCAAAAAGTTCCCGATAATATTGCGCAAAAATATCGATTGCATCTGCTCTTCTCGTTTGCTCAGTCGCCGCACAGCTGCTCTCTCTCTCTCCCATCGACCGTCTGGGAGAGCGAATGCATGGGTTTGGTGAACATCGTTTGATGCGGTCTCGCTCTGTCGTACGCGCAGACGCGCGTGTTCACATATTGCGAATTTCATCCCTCACTCGCTCTCTCCGACCGTGTCCCGGAGAGGTACGTGTATGCGCGCGCGCGCGCACTTGAAAACCATTCTCAGCAGAGAGCGAACATGTGTGAGGGATTGAGTGAGCTGTG
>JXXA01013658.1:0-11719 GCA_000956255.1 Anopheles punctulatus
GGGGTACCGGGGATAACCCTGCCCGGGGCGGTGTGGGCGTTTGAGTTTGGGCGAGATAATTGGTTAACTCGTGGCGTGGGGGATTGGGGATGGGGAGGGGGCAGTTGTGGGGTAACGGAAACGAACGACCCGTGGACGGTTAATTTCATGAAAATCTACCATCTTCCGACGCGACTGATAGCGGGGCAAGTAATATTCAGCGAAGCGCGAAATTGGATAATGAAAGCGACAATGGTCATCCTTGGTCCTGGTTGTTCCCTTTGGCTCGTGTAGCTGAAGTGAGATGTGTTTTTTTGTGTGTGTGTTTTTTTTTTCTCTCTGTGTTACTTTGTTCCCGCCCACCGCCTCGGTGAGGGTAAGAAAGTGACCTAATAATAGCTGCCCGCACCCGGGAGGCAAGCGAAGCGACTAGCGTTCGGGGTTGGTGGCACCTCGATCGTTAATATAGTAGCAGATCTCAGCAGATCGCAATCGCCGCGACGCAGGATAGACACCGCCGCTGGATACTGGGCGCGGTGTGTTTGCCTTCCGGTGCTACTATTTACACTTCACTCGCAATCGGAAGGTCCGTTAGAGGGTGGTGTTTTCAACTTTATCCAAATTAGTCGAAATAAATGAAGTTCATCGTCACCGCACACCGGCTGCACAGCAACTCATCAACGGCTAAATGGGATGATGTCATTGGACTGTCGGGATGTCTCGGGAGATCGATAAACGCTGGGGCGGTGGAACGTCGCGAGCATAGCATTCTGCCCAACCAACCAACCAAACAACCGACCAACCGACCAACCGACCATCCGACCAACAATGGCAGCGGGTTGGGGCGGTCGTTCGTCCTTCATTCTTTAAGGACCAGTTTCCACCAGTTTCGTTTAGCCATCGGGGCACCGACGTCATCCATCGTGCTGTCCCGCGTTTGGGGCACCTCCCGGCACTGGGCTGACGCCCCATCGACGCGCACGCATGTCTCGCTAGCGCGCGGCATCGAGTTCGCCGGGCGATGGCTTATCACGCAATTTCGAAGCAATTACATGTTCAGGTTTTATTTCAACGCCCCCTTTTCTCCCTTCCTTTCACCACACCACCCGTGGCTTTTTGTGTGGCATGGCACACAAAAGGGCTGCGTGACGTTTATCAGCATTATTATGTGACGGTGGCACGGTTCACCGTTGTATAGTGCGAGTGCGTGTGTGTGTTTGTATGTTAACGTTGTATTAAAACTTCGTTCATATCGTTGGCATCCAGAAGGCGCCGGGAAAGGGAACGCATTCCACGGGCGCAGCGACACAGGGGTGTGTACACATTTTACAAATAACCCTTCGAATACGGCCACACTCTGTTCTACTCTCGCCTCCAAACACTTTTGGCTTGATGGAACTATTTTAATATTAAAAACGCACATTAAAGTCTATCTGAGGGCATTGCTTTGATAAAATAGCTGTAATTATTTTCATATACGGCGTGCTGGTAAATTTGTGTGCCAGCAAAATAATACAATGTTATTAGTGTATGTCAGGATAATTTAAGCTGAGAAATGAGTCGTACACAAAGTGTAGTTTAATGGAAGGACAAAGAAGAATTAGTTGCAATGACGAGCTCTTTGAATTGATCGATGACCTAATGTTTTGTTCAACGCATTTTGCTTTCCAGGATCCGATGGGTCTAATAATGCCAGTGCAATACAACAGGACGACCCAGGCGCAGAACAGAAAGTGAATGTTAGCACCTGATTTGTGAAAAGGTTGGTAGAAAGGTAAAATAATTAATTATATCATAACAGTAAACATCACTGTCATCTGTCATCTCTCATCTAGTTGCTAACACCTTTTGCATTATCTTTACCGAAACGTTACGAGCAGTAGGCTAAAACATTTACCTGCTCAACAACAATCTTTTGCGTTCATTCTCTTTGCTGTCTATAACGTTGATCGGACAAACATCCACTGTCCAAATAAATGTCGGTTTTGTTATGATAAATGTCATATACATTTGTTTTGTTTTGAGGTGAAACATAAGCTGCAAAAAAAAACCTCGACAAAACTTTCAAAACACACAGCCTGACTGACCAACTCTTTGTCTGGTGGGTGTAAAGACGACGAAGCGTCATTATCAAACTTCAAACAACTACAGACGGCATACCTTTTCGAGGAATTATTTCAAGCATACTCCAACTGTTTCTCTTCAACATGCTAAACAGTGCTTTCGCTAGTACGATCACAAAAGCGTACCCGCTCACATTACCCATTCCGTCGGGATAGTTTCGCTAAAGTTAAACAAAGCAAAGTAAGCGGCTCCGTTCCGTGAACGTTTCCCTCCTGCTTCAAGGGTTAAAGCCACATTCGGGCAGCGGCAACAGGCAAACAGTCGCTGATGGAAATGTAGTTTTCGCTTGTTATTATTTCGCTTTGTTGTTTTTTTTTTGTTTCTCGCCGGTCAGTCCCTTTTCGGTCAGCTAATAACGATCAAGCCTATGATTTGCGCTTGATTGCTTTACAGCTCAGCCGCACTCGTAAGCTGTTGCTCAATGGACGCTGCATGGTACGGTCTCGGGTGTTGCTAGTAAAAAAAAAAATAGCTTGCCACTTCTCACTTCCCAAACCGAGCGCCAGCGTCGACGTCGAGTGAGACGCAAAAACCACACCACCACGCCCCAACGGTCTCCGCAGTCCAGTGGGGTCGGGTTTGTTATGCTTTTATAGAAAATATGCTCTAACCTTTTAGCAATGGCAATAAACGGGGACGCTGTGCTGTGTGTATGTGAGTGTGTGTATGTGTGTGATGGGGGATTGATAAATGGTCTCTGGCATGACCATGAGACAGCGCAAAAGTTCCGATTACGGGCACCGATACTCGACGTGCTCGACGACGACCATCGTCCTCCGGACACGAGGCCAGTCAATGTCGCCAAACGCTATCGCAATTTTTCCTCGAAACGAACCCCCTCGTTCTTCTGTCCGCGTTGCTCCTCGCCCCGCCCCGCCTACCGAAGCGGCTGTAGAGTATTTTGTTAAGCATATTATAAAATAACGAACACCCTTCGAAGGCGACACAATGTTGGGGATGGGCACAGGACGAAGCGTATGCGTTCGGTTTTTTTGTTATTGTTGTTATTGCTATATATATTTCCCGGAAAACTCCTGGCAAAGCGCTGCCATTCCTCAGGGAGGCGATGGCCCGAACAACGCCACACAGGGAGCGCAGCGTCTGCATTATTCATGAGCAACCCGCGCCCGCGACTTTACGAGCGTCTAATGGTTTAAGCTTTTTGATGTTTTCATTTTTTATGACGAATCCAATCCACGACCACAGCGCCCCACAGCCTCTGGTGCTCGTAAGGGCGTGTTTTTTGTTCTGTGCTCCCCCTAGTGGGCCGTCGAAACGACCCGAGAAAAAAGGGATAGCCCCTTGCTGCACGAAGGAGAGAAAGAGAAACGAAAATCCTGGCTCGATAGCGGTGACAAACTGTTGAAATATTTAGACTATCCTAAGACCGGAATGACTTGGAGTTTGGTGTGTGTGTGTGTTTTTTTTTACTTGCACCTAAACAGCTAGACCACATACCATCACGCTTTTCTCTCGCTCTCGCTCTCACTTTCTCTCGCTAGTCCCGACGGCTGGTGACGATAATAATATTCACTTTGACACGAGCGCGTGTGCGTGCGACGCGATGGGCGGGCGCCACGCGGAAAGTGATCCTCTCCGGAGGGATAAGCGTTCCGCGAAATGATGGTATCTTAAGCAGCTCACTTATTCTTTTCCGGTGCGTTTCGCTTCGGTTGATGAATGAATTGCAATCACGGTGCAATTACGGACTAAGAGCTTGGCGGTCTGGAGCGCCGGAAATATACATATCAGCTCGGTGCTCCGTACTCGCACGCTGAGGTAGGGGGGGTGCGGGTTGTGGAAAGAGGAGTAATTTTTCATTTCAAAAACTTGCTGCTGCCGAAACGAAATCAAGCTATCACACTGGCGGAAACTGGTCGGGACGAGCTCAAACGAGCTTAACTACTTTTATTAGTCCTGGTCGTTAATTTTTTTTTCGTTTTTTCCTTTCGGGCCCGAACCTTTTTTTTCCTCCTTGCTGCTTTAAGATTGTCTCGCAGAATGGTTTCGAACTTTTTCCGCCGGCATCGCCCGTGCAAACAGGTGCGAATCGGCGGCGATAGAAGGAGGCAAAAAATCGATTTTCTTCGGCGAACGATATTTGACTTGACGTCTAATGGCTCTCATCTTGTGGCTATTTTTTATGCATACCGAAAAACCGAAAAAGAGCACACCAACAAAAAAAATCTAATGTAGCTACATCGCTCTTTTCCTCGCCCCGTTTATTCGTTAGATTTTAAGGGAAGTGGGAGAGGAGGTGGTGAGGGGTGGTAAAAAGTTTTCCCAGCACCAAAATGGCATGGAGCAAATGTAGCAGTTTGTCACAACTGTTGCCAGGGCGTACCTTAGCAGGTTTTCGCTCATGGCACACTGATCGTCATCATCGCGATTCGTTCATTTCGGTATCCAAAATATTGCTGAACACCGCTGCTCTTACTGGTGGCGCTCTCTTTCTTTCTCTCGTTACGTGTCTAAACAATGGGTGTGTGCGCCATTGTCCCGCTTGGCGCACCGCGCGCAAAGACACTGCGAATACATCCAGAATCCAGCTTCAGAAGCATTTTCTCACGGTGATGCTTCGGGGCGTACGCTCAAGTAGACGTTTGTAAAAATATTATATTCCCTAGCACGAAGCGAAAGAGAGAGAGAGAGAGAGAGAGAGAGAGAGTGATAGCTTGCGCAAGATATTTCTTGCGGTGATGTTGAACTGCGAAATAAAATGTGTGCCCATGTTCGTCCACTTTTCGCGGAAAATCTTCTGAACATGTGCACAAGAGGTATAGTCAGCAGGGGATAGCGTTGGAAGCAGAGTGCAGTCCTTCGAATCACTTAGGACGCGTGACGGGAGCGTGTAACAGCAGCAAACTGAACTCCTGAACCCTTGAACCATAAACACACATACTGTCCTCCATTCGCTGAAGGACACGGCACAATGTTTACTTACTTCTGTTGCTTTTCTTCTCCCGTCTCGTTACTTATTTCATTTCGATCTATTTCTTGCGAGTTCGTTTCGGTTTAGGTCACCCAAGGCTGGGCAAGAAGGATTGGTGGTTTTGTGCAAAACAAAAAAAAACAAAAAACCAAAACCCAAAAACACGCAAAAAGCTCACCGATTGTTCGTTCTCAAGGGTTTTTAAACACGACTTCGCAAGGTCGCTGTGGGCACCACCGTTGCGTTTCCACTAATTTCCCAACGACGCAGTACTTTCCGATGGAAAATGAAAGAAACGTGAGGATCGGAGGTGGACAGAGTGTAATTTCTTCGCTTCTGCACTCGCCATTTAAAGCCAAACTCATTTCCAACTAAGACCGTGTGCGTGCGTTTCACTTATAAGGCACCGATTAGGCGTTCGGATGGAATAATAGCGTTTTCCGGTGGCGCTGGTGATGGTGCCTCCCGAAAAGGGGAGGTGAAAATGAATGAAACTGTGCCTGAAACCGTTCAACCCTGCCCTGCCCGGTGGTGCGGCACAGCTGCACTGGTTAGCAGGGTGAAAATTAAATTTTCCCATTTTACACCAGGCACGACCACACTGCACGTGCAATTAAGCTGACATTTTATGTCGAACCGTGAAAACACTGGAGCCGGAATTGAAATTCAGAGCGGTGCGCAGCGAGCAGAGAGCAGAGTGGGGTGTAGTCGAGTCAACGGTAGAAAAGGAACGCAAAACCACCGCACCCATATTTGACGAAATTTGAATGTACTACAAATTTGCAAAACCAATTTATGAGTCGCGGGAGACTCCTACTGCTGCTGCTGCTGTGGGTTTGGAGTTGAAAAAAAATACACACACACACACACAAAAACGCCGTGTTGGTTTTCGTGGCTAAAAGCGATCAAAAGCGACTGCCGTTGAGATAGAGCAGGTGCATACCAACTGGGGCAAAGCAAAAGGAGAGAGAGAAAAAAAAGAACGGCCAGGCCGAATCGTACACACAAAATATAAAACCGAAATATGGCACATAAAAGTGAGGCATTTTCAGACGCGCAAATCCATACCCGACCAATTTCCCGCCGTGGCCATTAGCTGCCGCTCCGCACGAATCCAAAACCCGAGGCGGAGAGGGCTGACAAGATTGGTATTCTAAGAAAAGCAGGAAACATTACCCGATGCCGCACCATAAAATGTTCAATATTGTATACACCCTTTAGCTTACCGGTTGACGTTCGAAAGAGATGGAAAGAAACGATGAGGGAAAGAAAAGGAGAGAAAGAGAGAGAGAGAGAAAGAGACATTAAAAGTGGTACCGATGTCGGTCGTTTGCCGGCAATAAAAACGACCTTTTCGTGGTCACAATTAACATGAACCTTCCGAGCGCAGGAGCGATGAGCCGTGCACGGTGAAGCGCAAGGGTGAGTCGGTAAAATAAGGTAAAAGAAGTCCCAAATGCCCGGCGGCGAGGGAGGGAAGCGAGATGCTGGTGAGGGATGCTGCTCCGTACGTGGAAGCGATATACAAATAAGCTCACGACGAATCGAATTTCCCAAATTTCGGCCTCCATACACACTGGTGTTTCCGTTTCGCTTTTGCACCGAAACGCATTCGCGTGGCGTGGCGACTAATGCAAAGCGACAGCGTGACACCACCCGCTTAGAGGCACGGTGTGGGAGCGCCAATATTGATGCGATATTGATGTAATTTCCACAACCACACGGGAAAAAGCGAAAGCCGTTCCGTGCCGCTGCGCTATCGCTATCGTCAGCCAATTCCCACCGGGGTGTAGCGGGCGGTTCGCGGGAAGGCGAAGAAGTTAGATCCAAATCTATCCGATCCGCAAGGCACGCCAAACAAACCGGGCAGCGCTCCACACGCACTTTCGCGTTTACTCGCGACGGTGGAAGAAGCTCGGGCATGGGGCACGCGGAATCGATTTTCCATCGAGAGTGGGGTTTTCGGTGGCCGCTTTTTTCCTGTTCTATTTTTTTTTGTGCTTCTTGATGGTGCTTCTTGATAGTAGCGATTTTTTTTCGCCACTGTTACGCTTTCGCTTTTCGCTTTTTGCTTCTGGGGTAGCTAGCCTCGCGGTATAGCGCCTTTTAATGATGGTTGAGCACTTTTCGCCTAATGTTTTCGCCTAGTCTACCGTCGTTGCTGCTGCTGCTGCTAATGCTATCTAGCTAGCTGAAGTAAGGTAACGGGAGAAAGCAAACGTTCCTATCCGAAAAAGTTCAAGGACTGCAAATGGAAGCACGTCGATTCGGTCCCGAGGGGCACGGAAGCGTGAGCGAGTGCACGCACGGACCACCGGCATGGGGAGGTGTTAGTGATAATGGTGTAATCACAAAAGCAGAAGCCCCATTCAAGACGTCGTTCCCTTTTCGGCTGCTTTCTTTTGTCCGTTCGGGATAACTTTTCTGCCTTAGGGACGTTTGCCCGATAGAATTAAATCGATAACGTGGAATTTGATGCGAAAGCGGACGCTTAAAGAGCTATTTAAAACCGCTAGAACTGTCGTCATCGGTTACAAGCGACCAGGCGTCTCCATTCAGAATTCCACAATATCCACCAGGCGCCTCCATTCGGTGGTGCATAGTCGAACACACGAAGAAAAAATGTGATCAGCTCACTTTCTTTCCACTCACTTCCTACGGTGAACAAATTCCTAAATTCCGCGCGCCATTTATAAACCTACAGGCGAAAATGCCTATGCTTGTAAGCTTCACCAATCCGTAGGAGCGCGCGACCAGGCGTCTCCATCAGGTTGATAGCGAAAAGGAAAAAAAAAAACAAACGTGCCTATTTGTAAACCAGAATAGCGTCACACAAATGGTATTTTAACACTCGGGTGTGCATTCAGCAAACGTGTGTGAAATGCAAAAAAATAAAGATTCAAACATTAGCACACAAACACACGCACCGCCTCGAACTGGAAGAGCGATGGAGGGCAAAGATCGGGCCGCGTCCAGCGGACAAACGCGGGCTGCTAACTGGAAAGCGACTATCAAAATCCGCTTACGGACGCCTTCCCGCGCGTGTATGAATAATATTTGAATGTGTGCGCTGCGCTAGCATAATCAGCCGTACATGAAATCTTCCCAAGCAGGGTGGTAGATGTTTCTCCAACTCTCTCTCCGCTCCCTCTCGCCTCCTGGGAGTGTTTCATCGTACCGCTAGCACCAGCAACAGCAGCAGCAGCACAAGCAGCACCAGAATAAAAAAGAACCTGACCCGTACACAATGCCCTTTACGTCATGCTAGGCCAGCAAGCATCCCGGTGGCAGTCGGAGGCTCCCGGTGGGCGAACGGTCGGTAAATCCCATCCACTGGCGCACAACATCCTGCCCGGTTTTGTGCGGGAATCTAGCGCAAGAGAATTCTGTTCTGTTCGCGTCGCGAGCGGGATCGCGCGCCACCGGAATCGGCAGGCAGTGGGGCAGGCACAGGCAGACAGCATATTGCTGCCAGAACACAAATGAAACCAGCAACAAAAACGTGAGAAACGATCCAACATGTTCACCCGTGTTCTTGCGAACGCTGCCGTCCAGCGCATGGGGGGAGGAGGGGGGGGCGACTTCCAACCTACTCAACCAACGGTTCGCTATCATGACTTTTCATTCACCATTTGTATCTGTGTGTGTGTGTTGTGTAGCAGAGGGAATTTCGTTTTGTAATGCAACGAATGGCAGCGAAGCGAATGGATGCAGCAGACGAGAATGGTTCTGCAGGACAGAAAATGGACGCAAAAATGGCCTCCTCTTTCTCACGCTTTCTCACACAGAGGCCACTGTTGTCGGAATCGCTGGTTCGTTATCCTTTCGGCAGTGGATCGGGTGCGGCGCGGCAGCACCGACCGAGCCGGGGACGGTTGATTCGTTTCGATCGCTACTGCTGGAGCCGGCCTTCCCTCCGTCGGTGGTGGCGACGGGATGAAGCGACGGTGTACGCGAAAGGAGCCCACGCTTACATTATTTTGTACTCGCTTCAGTTTACCTTTCATTCTCGTTTGTGTTACGTTCGAGCTCCTTGGTTCGTCCGTGTACGTGTACGTGGAGAGAACACATGGACGAATAGATTTTCGTCCCACTACCCCGCGAGAAACCATGGTTGAAAGCTAAAGGCGGGTTGGAAAAAGGGGAACGGGCCGTCACTCGCCACGGGCCACCATATATCTGTCTGCTCCCGGTTCTCGCTCGCTCATGTCGATGTGTTTATTCGGTCGCGTGCGTATGTGTGCGCCCGAAAGGGTTTCAACCACGGTGGAGAGTGTGTTATGGAAAAGGTAAACATTCCGGCACACCGGGGTGTGCAGTACTGGGAATATTTTAATGGATATTAACACTATTCCCATCCACCCGGTAACTTCCGCCCGGTTCGTTCGTTTAACGGTACCCGTCCTTCTCCCTCTCCCTCGGACGTATCCTTTTTTCAGCAACCCACATTTAGTGCCCATGTCCTCCTCGTTCCTCGTTGGATTAAACAAAATAAAACAAAGCACAACAACAACAACAACAACAACAAACCACATGCTCAAAGCAGATCTCATTTTCGGTAGGGGCCCAATGTTTGTTCACTCAGCGTGAGCGGATGATGATTGTGGGGAAAGTTTGGATAATTGGCGAAAAAGCCTGAAAGGGTGTGGAAAACATTCTGTCGCATTTACCCGTCCCCCGTCCCCCCTTCCGCCCTCCACACACTAACGTTCCCTGCTCACGCAACTCACCCACAAACCGGTTTACGGACAATAAAGCGTGCGTAAGGAGCGGCATCCAGCCGTAAGGCGGTACACGAAGGGTAGCCGTGGGGTAGGTGAGACTCGTTAGCAAATATGTTCTCCCGCCGCCAGCACGCCCATACTCCGCCCGGTTACAAATATTCCGGACGCTTTTATGCGCACGTTTGCAGCGTCCACGCCACGGCCACGGAGCCCACCGGATTGCGCGCTCGGCTCGTTTTCGGATGATGTGTTTGCTTCTCACGTGGTGATTTTTCTTCCCCTCTTTGTGTGTGTACGCGAGCTGTGTTTTTTATTTTTTATTTTTTGTTGGTGTTTCTTTCTTTGAGGTGTATAAATTTTCCAACCCCAAATAGGACGCTTGTGCTTGCCGGCATGGCGAACGGAGTGGTCTCAACAGGACGGGCGTTCTCACGTGTCACACCGTTGCTAGCCTGGCTCGATTGGAGTTGTAAATGCTGTAGAGCAACAGCAGCGAGAAAAAAACCAGCCTCCAACGATCGTCAAACAGTGAATCGTTCACTTTATTATGTGGAATAAAATGTTGGAAAAAATGGAAAATACAATCCCCCTGATAGAGGAGGGGTGTAAACAAAAACAGCTCCCATAAGCTCGTGGAATCGCATCCGCACTTGGGGAGATAAAATGGTGCGACATGATCTTTTTCTGGTACAACCGGTAGCGTTCAAAATACTTACCGAGCCCTTTAGGTGTGCATTGAGGACGGCTTGCTTCTGCCTGCCAGGAGGTTTTGGATGGTTTTTCCGTCTTTCACCGTTGCACTGTTTTGTTTTTCTTTTTTTTTGTATTACGTTTATTATCACACGCAGCTAGAAACACTTAACATTGCATTGCTTGATTGCTTGCGAACACAGCGAAACAGTCTGAAACTGAAACAATTTAAACACTCACGGATGTTGTTCTTTCCTTTCGTTTTCAACTTTCTGCACACAATTATTACACGAAGGAAAAATGTATGCCAACAAAAAAAAAACATGAAAATTCACATTAGTATAACATGAAAAATGTGTCTCGCTTTCGCGTTCTCTATCTATCGCCATGCTTCCTTTAAACGGTAATCCTTCGCCGGATTTTCCGAGCGGTTGCTTTATTCAAAAATAATTGTTGCTTCAAGCCAGAAGAACCAAAGGGAAAGAGGAAGGGAAGAACGGTAGAACAGGAAAAAAAAGTGATGATAATAGAGTTGATAACCAGTCGCCTCGCCGTCCCTCCCCCATCCGCCCGCATCTAACCACGCGAGAACGATAATGAAAACACGCAGAGTTCAACGAAACAAAAAGGAAAGCCCATCAAAAGACGGAAAGCGCCGATCAACGGAACAGCCAAACAAACAAACAAAGCGGATTTTAATCATCGCTCAGCAAGAGAACCGAAAAAAGCCCACACAGCGGGCGTAGATTGGGATGGCATGAAGAAGGTTTTCCAACACAGCAGGGCAAGGATGAGGGGAGGTGTGGAGAAAAAAACCCTCCGACCAAGGAGGCAGGAGACGGTTGTGGATTTGAGATAATTTAGCTTCCAACGTCACCCAAATGCGTGTGTGCATCACGATTCATCAAAACTTTTCGTGTATTATGCTGCTGCCCGAAAGCTAACCGTTTTTGGTGTATGTGTGTCTTGTTCTCATCTCGTTCGCTCTCACTCGCTCTCGCTCTCGCTCTCTCTCTCTCTCTCTCTCTCTCTTTCGCTCTCTCGGTGTAGTATAGGATTTCGAATTCACCCGTTTAACCTCGTTCAAGGCAGGGCGCAAAGCTACGGGAGGCTGACTGAGTTATCTTCGGTATCTCTCGGATTTATGCTGGTGAAAGCGACAGGAACAGCATGCATGTGAACAGACTTCCTAACAACTTTCGGAAATACCCAACACACGTACACACGCACCTACCCAAACGCGCGTCATGTTGACACACATGCACACCCA
>JXXA01013663.1:0-13235 GCA_000956255.1 Anopheles punctulatus
AATATTGTGGCGAGTGTGTTTGAGCAGTGTGAGAAGAGAACGTAGCTAATGAACAACTTAATGCTAAAATTTGTAGTGTTAATTCACGAGCCTATAGCTAGTCAAGGATTTCAAACTATTTATGCATGAGAATGAAACAATCCTGCATCCCTCTCTTTTCGAAAAAAAAACTACGAATCTAAGCTTCAGGAGTTTATGAATTTTTACGAAATTGAATATCCCGCTCTCGCAGGCTTACGTCAGCTTCGACGTGTACTACCAGAGTCCGGAAGACGAGTCGGGTAACT
Organism: Anopheles punctulatus; assembly: GCA_000956255.1. Taxonomy (NCBI): domain Eukaryota; kingdom Metazoa; phylum Arthropoda; class Insecta; order Diptera; family Culicidae; genus Anopheles; species Anopheles punctulatus. Next base: position 288 of record JXXA01013663.1, read on the forward strand.
TCTACTCACCGCGTGTCGTGCACTCGCTGCATCAGCAGTCGAGCATCGACGACGACCAGCAGATGCTGCTGAACATCGAGCAGAACATCGCGAACCTCGAGAAGAGCATCACCCAGAGCCGGACAACCGAACCGGGCGCTTCCTCCAGTACGCGTCGTTCAGGTCGCACCGGTGGTGGTAGCAGCAGTAATGGCACCGATCGTAAGCCGAACATCATCAAACGCGTCATGTCGTCCGGTTCGGCGGGGCTTGGCGAGCGGGTACCACCGGCCAAGTCGCAATCGACGGCCGGTACGGTCGACCACGCCTCCTCCGACAACGAAGCATCAACGACCAGCAAACCAACGCGTTCACTCGCGGACAAGAAGGTGACTCTACGGACGGTGCGTAACTTCATGCGGCTCGGCCGATCGCGGCAATCGTCGCGCGAAAGTACCGCCAGCAGCACCGAGGACGAGGGCCGGTCACTGATCGCCGACTCCGATTACGCCCGGGTGCAACCATCGGAACCACCGGGCGACGGAATGGTCGGTGGTAGTGAGGGCGAAACGACCGGTCCACAACCGGCCGACAGTCCAACGCATCATCCGGCCAAGGGCGAGAACATTTCGCAGACTTGCAGCACTCACTCGAACGCGTCAAGCGACGGCGAAGATGTAACTACTAATGAGAAGCTCAAGAAGTAAGTAATGTTTGCGTACAGTAGCCTATTAATCCATTTGCAAGTACGAACAAACTAAGGGACACGCGGAAAGCCTTCTTTAATCTTTTCTGGTGCTCCACGTAATGGCGCTATTCAGCTAGTCCTACTCCCGCCTCAAGTGTGCCGCTCTCCACTCGTCAACGAGGCGTTTTGATTTGGTTTCGCTTGTGCTTCAAGCTTCTGCAAACTACCGCCGCTGCTAAGCCGCGTATCCTTTCTATGCTGACGAACGTCAACGCTAAGAGCTGCCGGATGGACTTGCTCTCTTGAGGCTTTGCGACCGACAACTTTGACAGATTAATTGGATTGTATTTATGTATTGCACCGTGCTAATCCCGACAAATGCGCATCTACGTTTCCCTTTTCGACCAGAATCAAGAGCCTCGCGAAGGGTAACGACCATCTGAAGTCGCAAGACTTCCAGGTATGCGTCACCGTCATCGAGGCACGGCAGCTGCCCGGGCTCAATATGGATCCGGTCGTGTGCATCCAGGTTGGGGACCAGAAAAAGTACACCAGCGTCAAGGAGAGCACCAACTGCCCGTACTACAATGAGGTAAGTCGTTGCTCGAAAAACGCGCTCATAGATATTCTTCACGTTCCTTTTTCTTCGCTGCCTTATTTGCCGCAGTACTTTGTGTTCGACTTCCATATGCCACCGGTGATGCTGTTCGACAAGATCATCACGCTCTCAGTAAGTATTTGGTTGCCGTTTTTTGTTTTGTTTTAGTATGATGTTCTTCGCAGGGGATGTCTTACTGCGCTCGTTTCGGTTAGTAGAATTCGTTCGACATCCCTGCCCATAAAGATTACGGCGGGTCCGATTAGAAGATTAAAAGCTGAGCTTTCTTTAGACAACTGCTGGGAAGCTGTAGATTGCCGGATCAAACAAACATCATTTGCGATTCGCTGTTCGCTAAGCCTAATCCCCTAACATCTCTCAAAACCATCCATTCCGCTTTGCCTGTTAACAGGTTATACATTCTCGCAAGTTCATGCGCTCCGGAACGGTGGTGGGCTCGTTCAAAATCGATCTTAAAACAGTCTACGATGCGCCCGGTAGCTACCTTTTTTAATTCATATCTCTGTATCCATAACCCTATCTCAGAACAAAACAAACAACAAATCCTTTTCCTTTATGCCTTCACATATTTCGTTCTATCGTTTCTCCAACACAACCCGGTGGGGAAATATTTATTGAAACTAGCATATGAAACGATATCCTGTGGCGTTAAAGCTTTAACGAAACTGAACAAATAAGAGTTAATCATGATGCGTTAGAAGAACGATTACACTGATCACAACATTTTAGACGCATCAACTAAGCGCGTCAAACCGTGCAACTCAAGTTTGTTATACCATGTTTTATGCAAGTTCAATAAATGTTTCCTACCGGGTGTTGCAAAGCGGTTACAGCAAAACACATTCTTAGCGATATGTTTACTTCCCCATGCTATTTCACATCTTCTGCTTGCTGTTTTAATGCTAGATATTTCCTCTCAGAGGGCTACCCATTGCTTGAACTTCTCACACGCATTCTCGGTTTCCGTTCAACTTTCTTCTGTCGTGTCTCTTTCGTTGTTTTCATGTTCCAACAAAAATACAAAGCAAACCATATCCGTTCCTATATGTCGTGATTATTGTGATGCACTGTGTTCGTAAGAGAGATAGAGCCCATTCTAACGCTGTCCTGACTTGATATCCGTCCCGACTTAACCACGGCGATGATAGATCATCAGTTCTACCACAAGTGGGCGTTGTTGTCTGACCCGGAAGACTTTGCCGCTGGTCCGAAAGGATATCTCAAGTGTGATGTCGGTATCATCGGCAAGGGTGACACGGTTAAGGTGCCTCCGAAGTCGGAGAAGGATCCGGATGATATAGAGGCGTAAGTACTGGAAGGTGTACTTTGCGCACTAAACATAACATGCATCTGGGATCTACCTCGCAGGAACTTGCTGCTGCCGGATGGGGTACCAATCGAGCGTCAGCGTGCCAAGTTTATTGTGAAGGTGTACCGCGCGGACGGTTTGCCGCGCATGAACTCGTCCATCATGGCAAACGTAAAGCGTGCCTTCACCGGCGAAACGAAGGACTTGGTCAACCCGTACGTGCAGGTGTCGTTCGCTGGATTGACGGTAAGCCACTCACTTACCAGAAGAGTTGCCAAACAAATCAACATATACTCCGCCTCCTGCTTCTCTATTTATCTCCAGGGAAAAACGAACGTTAAGAAGGCCTCCTACAATCCGGTGTGGAACGAACAGCTCGTCTTCACCGAGATGTTTCCACCGCTCTGTCAGCGCATCAAGATACAGCTACGCGATGCCGACCCGATGAAGCCATCGATAATCGGTACGCACTACATCGACCTGAAGCAGATCTCCAACGACGGTGAGAAAGGCTTCCTGCCGACGTACGGACCATCATTTGTACATTTGTACGGCTCAACGCGTGACTACAACCTGCTCGACCAGCACTCCAACCTCAATACCGGCCTCGGCGAAGGTGTCAGCTACCGAGCCCGATTACTCATCGCGATCCGCACCGAGATCACTGACAACGTCGAGTTGTTCACCGACAAGAACGGTTGGTAACTCTCGGTTCGAATGTTCGTAACGCACAGTAACACCTTGCTTGTCGTTCTAGTGGAGGTCGAACCTACGCTGCCTATCTGTGAGTCGTCCTACTGCAAGACGGACGGGTTCTTCCTGTTTGCGAGCGTGCTCGAGGCGTCCATGCTGGATAAAAAGGTGTGTGATCGGTCGGTTTACTTCGAGCTGAGCATGGGTAATGCGGGAAATTCACTCGACGGACACAACGAAAGCGCCACCAACAACATGGACGACGATGACGATCCGGGTAAGGTTAAAAAGAGGTGCCAATCATAGCAGATCGCAGGATCGCTTCTCTGGATCAGTCTTCTCGACCAGAGCTTAAATCCTTGCAGTCTTTAGACATGCCCCAATCAGTGCGTTCTGGGTCAGTTTAAGGCAAAAAGTTAGTTGTTTACAAAATCATGCATAAATCTATCAACAAGAGTAAATAATGCATCAGAATTGTTTCAAGTTGTAAATTAGTAAATGATCAGTGTTTCGCAGTTTATATAGAAATACGCTTTGAATGCAACATATTCAAGTAGATGTATTGTACTGGATACATTTTCACAAACATTTTCTTTCTCGCGCTCACCAGTGTCAATCGATACGACCGCGTACAACAGCACGACCAGCGCGTGTAAGCCAATCTCCCACGACAAGAACCACTACTACCTGCCGTACTGGGACTACAAACCATGTATGGACGTTCGAGCATGGTTCCCGGACCTGCGCCGCCGTATGTACAACAGTAACATGATCGCGAAGATCTGTGAACGGCTGGAGGTGGGCCTAGCCGAGACGAACCTCCTACTCGAGGACGAAGATCCAACGGCGGAGGTGAAGCTTCGGGGCGTGCTGGAGGAGGTGGCATCCAGCTGCAACAAGTACGTGACCATCACGAAGGGAGCGCTGGTTGGTCCCGGTACCGGGAAGACCAAGCTGGACAAGGAGCGGCTGAAGCTGTGCCAGCGGGAGCTAGAATCGATCGGTAATATGGCGCGTAACCTTAGAGCATTGGTAACGAAGAGTTCAATGCGAGAGCGCTACCGAACGGCCCACAGCTACCTGGCGCGGTTACGTTTTCTGGTGGAGGATCCGCAGCACGCACTGCCGGATGTGTTTGTGTGGATGATCGCGAACGGGAAACGCGTCGCTTATCACAGGCTGGATGCGCGAGATTTGTTATACTCTACGATCGAAGAGGAGACGGGCGTACACTGCGGGAAGGTGCAAACGGTGTTCTTGAAGCTGCCCGGTCGGCAGGCCGAGGGCCCGGCTGGGTGGCATGTTCGAGCGAAGCTATCGCTGTACCTGTGGTTGGGAACGCTCAAACACAAGCGCTTCTTTTACGCCGGGCTACCGAAGGGCTACGAGATGCTGCATGAGCTGAAGAACGCGGAGAAGGTGAACGTGCCGGCTCCGACGACGGTGCACTATGTCGAGCGGCATGTGTTCCAGCTGCGAGCGCATATATACCAGGCTCGGTCGCTGATCGGTTCGGATGCCAGCGGGTTGAGCGATCCGTACGCGACGGTGTACATGACGGAGCACGCGAAGACGACGCAGGTGATCGAGGAAACGCTTAGCCCGACGTGGGATGAGCTGCTGGTGTTCGATGAGGTAACGGTGTACGGCTCGAAGGACGAGATTCGGCGCGATCCGCCGACGATCGTAATCGACGTGTACGATCAGGATAAGGTGGGCAAGTCGGACTTCATTGGACGGGCAATTGCGAGACCGAGGGTGAAGCTACGGGAGACGCACTATAGTACGCCGGTGCTGGAGTGGTTCGAGATCACGCGTGGTTTGGACGGAGCGGGCGAGCTGCTGGCTGCGTTCGAGATGCTCGAGCATGGTTCGGAGGATGTGCCACGGCTGTCGGATCCAAAGTACGTGGCGTGCGGTGGGGGCGGTGAGAGCGTGGTCGCACAGCCGACGCTCGCCATCTTGCCCGTACCGCAGGAGGTCCGCCCGAACCTGGCGCGGTTCCGGATCGAGGTGCTGTTTTGGGGGTTGCGTGACCTAAAGCGCGTCCATTTCATGACGGTGGATAAGCCCCGGATTGACATCGAGTGCTCCGGGCGCATCCTCAACTCGAGCATCGTGCAGAATGCGAAGAAGAACCCCAACTTTGCGAGTATGCTAAAGTTCTTTGATCTGGACTTGCCGATCGAGGAGCGGTACGCGCCTCCGATAACGATCCGGGCGGTGGATTGCCGCTCGTTTGGCAGGTATACGTTGGTGGGGACACATCAGATAACGTCCATTCACCGGTACATGCATCGTTCGCCGCCGAAGGATGACCCGAAGCGTTACAACCAGGATGGGCAGCTGGTGCTGACGAAGCGGAGGACGGATGCGGTCGGGAACGTGATCCCGGAGAGTGGTATGCCGGGTGAATCGTGGTCCGGTGACAGTTTGACACTATACGGGGCGGCGTGCGTTGCGAAGGCGACAGGCCCGGGTCGTGGGAAGCGCACGAAACGCAAGCAGCTCGAATCGCAGGGCACATTCGATGGGCAGGAGGGGGCAGCCGACGGAGATGACGGGGATGATGATGGGTCGAGCAAGGACTGGTGGACGAAGTACTTCCTGTCGTACGAGCGGCTGATCGAGTCCGCCAAGAGTGGAGGAGGCACCGGTGGGGGAACGAGCGGTGCAGGAATCGGTGGACTTGGGTCGCTGGCAGCGCAGGATGGCCCGGGCGGTTCGGCCGACGGTGGTAAGAAGCTGGGCGTGAAAACTTCCCGCCTGGTGTCGAAGCTCAGCCCGAAGGCAACGCCGAAGAAGGTGATGAACTCTCGTGTCGCGACTTGTCAAATCTATCCGAGCGAGCTGGAGTCGGTGTACGAGTACGGCCAGTTCCGGGAGTGGCTCCACTCGTTCCCGCTGTACCGTGGCAAGAAGACAGGAGATAGTACCGAGGACGAGACGCGCATCGTCGGATTCTTCAAGGGCGCAATAAAGGTGTACCGGTTGCCGATCGAGAAGGGGATGGAGCCGGCATTCGCGCCAACGCTTCCGCTGAACGATCCGATCCACGTGCTGGTGCGCGTGTACGTCGTGAAGGCGACCGATCTCCACCCGATGGATCTGAACGGGAAGGCAGACCCGTACGTGGTGCTGCAGCTCGGTAGCAAACGCGTCTCGGACAAGGACAATTACGTCAGCAAGCAGCTGAACCCGGTGTTTGGCAAATGCTTTGAGATTGAGGCAACCTTCCCGCAGGACTCGATGCTGACGGTTCAGATCTTTGATTGGGATCTGGTCGGGTCGGACGATCTGATCGGCGAGACGAAGATTGATCTCGAGAATCGGTTCTACAGCCGGCACCGGGCTATGTGTGGTATCTCGACGCGCTACGAAGAGTGAGTGAGATCGTCGGCCGTCAGTTGCAAGGATGCAACACCTGCTGCGCCACGCCAACTCTGTAGCTCTATATCTTTTCCCCTCTTCCAGCTCCGGCTACAACATCTGGCGTGATCCGATGAAACCGACGCAAATCCTTTCGAAACTGTGTAAGGAAAACAAACTAGAGGCACCGCAGTACCTGCAGGATCGGGTTACCATCGGGCGGTGCTGCTTCGTATTTACGAGCGAAGAGATCCAAACATGGACCAGCCCGACCTCGATTAAGTACCGGGATGAACATCTAGCGCTGGCAGTTCTTCACCGATGGGAAGAGATGCCACGTGTTGGTTGCAAGGTGAGCAAGTTCCTGCTATTGTTCTACGAATGATTCAACTCTTCAGGGAGAATTTTTTGGTGCGACTTTTAAAATAAGTTATTCGAATTGTTTTAATCTCAACGGTGAATGTATAAAGGATACTTCAAAGAGTCGCACGACTCTTTTTATCTGCAGTGTATGCTATTCTCACTCCTTACCCTTAGCTAAACATAAAAAAATCTTGCGAAATCCGTTGGTCCTACAATACTGGGTCACCTTCTTGTAGATCGTTCCCGAGCACATTGAGGCACGATCATTGTACAACAGTGATAAGCCAGGCATCGAGCAGGGGAAGCTGGAGATGTGGGTTGACATGTTTCCGATGGATATGCCGCTGCCCGGGCCACCGGTTGACATTTCGCCCAGGAAGCCCAAGTCGTACGAACTACGGGTGGTAATCTGGAACACCGATGATGTCGTGCTGGAAGATGACGCGTTCTTCACAGGCGAAAAGATGTCAGACATCTACGTCAAGGGGTGCGTATCGTTTTTATCATTGCTGCCTTACGCACGTTCACTATCCCGTATCTATTTAACGTAGGTGGCTGAAGGGTCCGCAGGATATGCAAGCGACGGACATCCACTACCGGTCGCTGACCGGTGAAGGTAACTTCAACTGGCGCTTCATATATCCGTTCGAGTATCTCGCGGCCGAGGAGCGGATAGTGCTGTCGCGCAAGGAGTCACTGTTCAGCTGGGACGAGACGGAAGTGAAGATACCGGCCCGGCTCGAGCTGCAGGTGTGGGATGCCGACCATTTTTCCGCGGATGATTTTCTCGGTGCGATCTCGCTCAACCTGAACCGGTTTCCGCGCGGTGCCAAGTCATCGAAGCTGTGTACGCTCGACATGCTGCGGACGGACAACGTGCCGACGGTGAACATCTTCAAGCAGAAGCGTGTTCGCGGCTGGTGGCCATTCTTCATCAAGAAGGAGAACGATGAGATGGAGCTAACCGGGAAGGTCGAGGCGGAGATTCATCTGCTCACAAAGGAGGAGGCGGAAAAGAATCCGGCCGGGTTCGGCAGGAACGAGCCGGATCCGCTCGAAAAGCCAAAGTGAGTGTAATTCAATTCAACATCGTACATGAAGTGACATACAGGCATAGAACATAGCAGTCGAACTACCACCTGCAGTACGTTACATATGAATATTTGACGCTATCTGATCAACGACACCGCGAAGCCGACACCATGACTCCATGGTTCTCGATAGCTTCAGGCAAAATTTCATTTTGAGCCGGAAACCGACTGATTTCTACAACTCAGAACTTTGATCTTTGGCTTTTACGCTGGAATTCCGCTCCTGACCATAAGTTGAGTCTGATTTATTGGTCTTTTTAACAGGAGTTTCACAAGTTTTCGTGATGATGTTACTACATTCCTGTTCTTGGTACTTAACCAATGAAAACAGTGCTTGTTCGCATCACTTTTTACCATTCCACATTATCTCGGGACACGATCTGTCCAGGATCAGGTGGTGGATTTAAGCGTTCGACGACTATTACATGCGATAGGCTATAATAATTTCAAATTTTGTTCCGATAAACGGACAAGAAGCTAACTGACATAAACGTTTCTTTACAGCCGACCGGACGCCTCGTTCATGTGGTTTCTTAACCCGCTCAAGTCGGTCCGGTATATCGTCTGGCACAACTACAAGTGGAAGATCATCAAGGGGTTGATCATAATTGGGCTGGCGATACTGCTGCTACTGTTCTTCTATGCCGTCCCGGGCTACACGGTGAAAAAAATGCTCGGCGCGTAAGGCTGCCACGCCTGACAACTCATCACGAAACAATCACTTTCTTAATCCACTTGCGTGTATGTATATGTGTGTGTGTGTGTGTGTGTTTCGCGTCCTATCGGCACACTTTTCACATGCAGGTTCATGCACCAAATACCAAACACGTCCCGTGCCCGTTAAAATATGGTCCACGCGACACCAAGCACTCAACCGTAGTGAGAAGAGCAACTAGAGAATTGAATCCTGAGGCTGTCACAGACAACACAGCCTAAAAAAACCCACAACATAACTATTTACAGATATTTACATACATATTCATATATACATTTCTCCTCTACTGACGCGATGATGACTGCGAAGCAACGATGACGGCAGCGATGCAACGACCTGACAGGACCATATGCGCAGCCGTCCCCCCCCCTTTACCATTCTGTTCCTAAGGACCAAGTCGGTTTGCTCGTTTATCATATCGTTGACCTCAGACAACCCCTCTCTCCTCTATCACTCTCTGCCCGTTGCTGTGTAAACGTACAACTAGAGCTTAATCAAATCAAACAACAACATCAAAACACGATCAATGCAACGGAACAGCACCATCGTACTATAGAGGCAACCTAAACTATATTCCATCGTTATTCAGATGCTCTATTACAACATTTCATATACATAAAGCAAAAAAAAAACAACACACACACACTTATTGGTAGCGTAGCGCAAGAACGACAAAAAAAAACCCTCACACTGTAAAGTAGATAGTGCAAAAAAGAAATCCAACGTTTATTCAATTTTATCCTACATCGGAACCGACTCCCGATAGCGTGTGAGCGTGTTGAGTAGCTCGAAGCACTTCCCCTGAAGCGTTTTTTGAAACTAGAACACCTCCAACTGCCTTCCCGTCTCTCCCTTACCAACACACAACTTCCCCCCGAAACTCACAAACCGCCCGATAGAACGTATATCTTCTCCCTTTACTCCAGCTGTTTCAGGAGACGTGTTGAGAATTCCACTTACATTTACCACTTATCAAATGACACAAATAAAAGCTTTAAAATAAACGAACACAATCAATCATCCGCTTGGGAACGTTTGTTTTACTGGAAACATAAAAAATGCTTCCTGTGCTTGTTGCACTGTTGAAAGCTTTGTTTTACTCGTAAGTAGTTGAGTTTTATAATTTCAATGTCAATTGTACCAGAATCAAGTATTTAATTCGATGATGAATTTGTTTGCCATGCGAGAAGACTAGTGAAGAAACAGTAGATGTAGCAGCAGAATCATTGTTGTTGCCAGTTCTACTTTGGTAATATTATCAGAATAAGATAAGATAACCCAGCCTGATATGTAAAGGGGACCCTGGGAACCTCTCTTCACCAGACCTGAATTCAAAAACTCGGTATCGAATAGCTACCTGTTTGGTTCCATACCGATGGTCTCTCTCTGTTTGTCTCCTGCTCGTACCATTCTCCAGAGTCAGTTCGACGCTCAGTTAGGGCGTATCTTTTGCAACGTAGCTGCACGTGCTGAGCAAACTGTGCTAAATGCGGGTGTACGAGGGTGTGTGGAGCAGACACACTATCATGGTCGTATCACCCATATCTACGTCCTCGGTACAATCTAGTGATATGTCGTTCAGTTTGTTGAAACGAGCTATGCTGCTCACTCAATGAGCTGTGCTCAGTACAACAAGTGTTGGTTAAAATCTAAATATCGCCAAAAGATGTGTAGAATACTTTTTAGATAACTTTTAAGAAGAATAATATCTATGACAAAAAATACCCTTAGATTTACAGAATAATGAGAAGAACTTAGGTTCTACTGCGTAGATGAATAGCCACTCAAGGGTTGAGCTTCAAATTAGCACGTAAGCCACCAATGATTCCGGTATTGCTTAGATGTAATTCCAAACCAGATGTAGATAATTATCAAAGGGTAAGTAAAGTTCTAACTTTTATTGATAACAGAATGATAGTTCTGGAACCTAGCGCGAAGTGAGTAACCAGCTATGGGGGTATGAAATCGTCAAGTAAACATAATACAAACAAAGTAAAACGGTAACAAAGATAGATACAAATTAGGTTCTAAAGACTAAAACTAGCATAGCAATTAGGTGACAAATATATCGACGCACTACTACAGCAGCTTGAGAAAATAAAGACAGAAAAGATAAGTTATGTTTTTAGCCGATAGTGCTCTGGTGATTGGAGTTACTTTTTAAATTCTTTATTTGTTTAGTGCAGCGCTACCGATACTGGTAAAGAGTTAAAAAAGGCCTCAATTCACTGAGAAGATACTAATACGTATCTCGATTGCTCACTGCTCATATCTAACGCGGTTCTTCTGCTGATCGTGTACACCGAAGTTCACCTGTAGCTTTACCGGTAATGACTGAAAGCGATCTTTCGGGTCGGGCGACATGTTCATTGGCTGGCACTGGTATCTGATACAGGAGTTGCTGCTGCAGCTCGTCAAGTCGCCTTTTGGTGTACAAGTTTTCCTCCCGATACCGTCTCAGACGTACCCGTGTCTCTATCAGCGTGTTGCAGAGCGTCGCGTAGTCCATTTTGTCGACATCGGACATCTGTACATTAAGCGATTGTCGATCGCTATAGCTAATTTCCGGTGTGCTCGGCTTTTGAAACAGAATAAGACGAAGAAAATTAGTATATTAGATTTCCGAATTTTAGGATCTCTATTATATCAGTAACTAACATACCACGTTTGGTGCGGATTTTAACAAATTAACTTCCTTCTTTAGTTGGTCAATCGTGTCGATCGCGGTTGCGTACTTTGCCGTTTGCTCCGCCAGCAAGTTTTTCATTATTGCGAACTCCTTTTCGAGCTTCTCAATGGTGGCAAAACAATTTCCGTGTGGTACTGGGTAGTGGTAAGCCTTGGGCACGTTGCTCTTGGTTTCGGGTATTATTTCGGTTCGATCATCGAAACCTTCCGGACACCGGTTCGTGTGGAGCTGCAATTCCTTGCGCGCAATGAAGCTACCGCAACCATTCGGGCACACTGTTTGCTGTTCACGGCAGCTTTGCAAATGTTCCTGGAGGGTTTCGGGAGGAGAAAACCGAATATCGAGTTTGTATATTCGAAAACAACATAGCAAGAACCGGAAGATGCGTATTCGTTCACCACAACACAGACAGCTCCTACCTCGACGTCCTTTTCATCCAGCCAGCCACTGCAGAGGTAACAGGATATTTGGGACAGCTTCACCCGACACCCTACGCTTAACCGGTGCGTTGGTATGTTATGCGCACTTGTTTCCATCGTTTCCGAAGTTATGTGCGAGGGCTACCGGGTGTTTAACAGCGGCTGACGACTGACAACGCGCAGCTTTAGTCCGTGTGCGACTGATAAGAGAAACAGTAAACCCTTCGATGGATACATAGGTAGCCGGCATACATTTGGCTCATAATGTCGCCTGAAAAGTGCATCGAACGAAAGCATTTTTGGAATGCTTTTGACTTTTGGCGATCAAGAGCGACTATGGTAAAACGTGCAAATTGTGATTGGAGGGCCCATCTTTGTGCTAAAATCAATCTTTCCAGTCTTTTGTCAAAACTTTAACATACAGGACTTCACTCATCATGTTTTCCGTTTACAGAATAATCAATTGAATTTTATTGTTTTAAATAGACCAAATTTGTAGAGAAGCAGCACACAATATGTGGCTCATGTGTCACTCTAACTAACGTATAACCATGGACACTTCAATTCAATGGCATTTGTAAAATTGTACTTATATTCACTTCTAGTTTTAAAAAATTGTACCCTTTCCTATTACATAGTAAAAACGTAATTTTTGCTTTTCAACTTTAATGGCTTTGATAGCTGAACTGGAAATGGATTGGAATACAAAGTGCCAAAATTAGTCTCGTTTGTCATTCCGAACAAAGTTTGATTTTCTAAAATGCATTATGCATGCCAATCAATGCAATGTTTGAATTGAACAGGAAAAAATTTGATTCCTAATATCACACGTATATAATACTCCCATATGTCGTGGGGATGGAGATGTAAATCAGATCATTGAAGCAAATGTTAAAAATACAAATAACTTTCAAATTACTTGCCGTAGTTGCAGCTTGGGTGACTCGGTGGTCTAGTGGTAGCTGCGCCGGTCTTCACACGACAGGACCGGTACCATGATCCCATTCGCCCCCC
>JXXA01013672.1:0-16645 GCA_000956255.1 Anopheles punctulatus
CTGTTCTGTATTTATGGCTCGTAATTTTAGTGGTGGAAATGTCTCTTTCGATTCAGGGTAGCAGAATGATATAATAATTTTCTATAGCTTATGGCATAATTCAAGCTATCGTGAGTTCGGGTGGTAAAGTTATCAAAAACACAGTCGGCGTTTTCGAAAATCACAATTGACATTCGGACAAGCTCATTGGCAAAATAACGCAATGGGTTGGTTGAAGATTTTTTCGCGGAAATAACAATGAGTTTTTTTTTACTAGTTTAGTTCACTTAAAAAATAAATAATAAATTTATCAAGCATCTCTTTAAAGAACACTAACTCTTAAAAGAACCCAATATAAAACCACAAATCATCTGAATCGAACAGTTCTCCTCTTCAGGAACACATCAAGTTACAAATCTCCTTCTTCAAATAGACTCCTTGCGCGAGCTATTTCAACCCACCAATTTGATGGTGCTTCCGTGATTCACCCTAGCGCACCAAAGATCCTTTGCTTCCTTTCCCGGTCCTTTTCTACCCATTTCCGTGTGCGCAACAACAACAAAAAACCCATTCCCGAAGGACATAAATTTCATCCGGTAAACCCGCGTCCCATCAAAACAAAAACGCAAAAGGGGTGACCGCTTCTCCTCGGCAGCGGCAGTGAATATTCGCCACAGAGGCAGACGGTGGAACAGATTTTACGCCGCATTACGCCGCGGCGAACCCTTTCGCTGTGCGGCGCTATTTCTCCCTGCCAAGGCCGCGTCCCTACCGCCCTTGGTGGGTTATGGGCGTTCAATTAGAATATTAATAGAATTAGAATTATAATGTCTAATCTGATTTGCGCGGGACCGGCCGGCACCGACCCCCATTCGGGGTGGAAAAGCAAATGAAAATTAATATGAACCATTTTTACGACGAACCCACTCTACCGAGGGTGTTGGGTTGGCAAACGTCCATTACTTCTGGGGAAAAACTCGCACCCAGCTTTAGGCAATGTTTGTGTGTGTTTTTTGGGGGGTAAATTATAAATTCATTTTTGGTAATTAAATAAGAAATAATACGATTTACTCTAACACGTGGGCTTATGTGTGTGTTTTTTTTCTCCTCTGTCTGTCCTTTTCCGCAGGTTACTATCAACCGGCTGGTCCGCTGATATCGCCTCACCTACTAGGGCAGCCGCCCACAGCCCAGCACGGTCCCAAGAGCGGTCCGGATGGTGGGGACACGCTTCTGCAAGGGCCACCGCAGCAACCGCCCGCGTCCTCCACCGCCGACAGTACGGACAGCGACGTCCTGCTGACAGGTACGCCCGGACGCCCCGCCGACGACCTACCGATGGGCTTCCATCCACTGCGCCCGAGGGCCGCAGTCGCCATAGCAGCCGCAGCCGCAGCCGCTGATGATGCCGATCGTTATTTTCGTTCCGTCTTTGCAGGTGGTGGCGCCGACCAAGCGCACCGCACCCATCCCTACGGCGGTTCGTCCCGCTACGGTCCAACGCCTGGCGGTGGTGTTGGTGGTGGGGCCCCGCCCGCCAACCTCTACCCCCGCCCGATGCAGATGCACTGTCCGCCGGCCACGTATCTGCCGCCCGGTTACTACGCACCCTCACCGTACGGTCCGCAGCCACCGCCACCGCACGGTCCACCACCGCCGGAGATGTACTACACGCACGCCTATCCGGCCCACTTCTACCCGAAGTTTGCCCCACCCTACTATCCGACCACCCGGCGCTACTATTCCGGGCCCGGGCCCGGACCCGAACATCACCTGTACGAGCAGGCACCGCCACCGCCCGCCAGCGCCCAAGGGCCGCCGGGTCCACCGCCACCACCGGCCGGCGCTCAACTCGTACCTGCCGGACCGCAAGGTCCCCAGCATCTGGAGCACTATCCGTATCCACCCTACCCGGGGTACGGCAGTCCCGGGCCCGGTTCCGGGGGCCAGTGCTATCCGCGCAATCTGCAACACCCACCGCCTCCGCCACCGTATATGGGTAAGCCAATGTATGACAGCGAACTCATCCCACACCATCCCGCTCCCGAGTACGTGCATCGTTTCACTCTGTTGCGTCCGTTTGTTTTACCTGTTCTCTGTGTACTTGTGTGTGTATGTGTGTGTTTGTGTGCCTAGTCTGATTCTGGACTATTTTCTTTTCGAATTTCAGTGCAGTTTCCGTGCTTCTTCTTTTGAAAAGTCGTGTTCATAAGTAGCCCGTTTCAGTTCAATTATCGTCGTATAATAAAATATAAATTATTAGTTTAAACCGGTTTGATTGTTAGGAAATTGTTTGACCCTACTAAATCCCTAGCCGGCAAGTCAGCCAGTTTGTGGAGCGACAGGGGAAAAAGAAGACAGTTTTGTATTACTCCAAACAAAATTTTACTACTCACACTTTTCATCAGATACATTTTGACCCCTTTTATCGATTATCAGACAGACGGTTGCAAACGGTTTTGATCGCAGTAAACGTTCTCTTTCAGTGGTCGACTGTAATAAACAAACGAATTTTATAACAAGTAAAAGTGGAAATTTGTTTCTGAAAAGTTTTTCTACCAATTTTGTCACAATTTTTAGATGATGAAATGTTTCTCGTTTTTGTCATCAAATACTCATTACTTTTTTTAAAAACTGTGTTACAACAAAACATTTGCTAGTCAAAATTCCAAAATCCGTTTTCTTCAAAAAAAATGAATCAGTGAAACAGTCGGATTGCCTGTTTCGATTTCAAAATATAGGATTTTTTACTTTTACTATACTTTTAATGAATTTTTTGTTCTTGAAATTCTTTGCCTCCAACATGGAAAACATATTGTAATGTAAAAATTGACACATTTTCTAAACTATCAATATTTATCTTTTATGAAAAACTAATCAAACAGAACAATTTTTCGTTGCGAGATACATTCTTTAATATAATTCAATTCCTTAATTTATAATTCTCGGTCTTGTATTCGTGTATGTGTGTGTGTGTGTGTGTGTGTGTTAGGAAGCTTTTAAACATGTACCCTGTTACAACTTCCTTTTCATTCATCTTTCATCATTTGGATCAATTAGTTTCATCACCCGTAGTTCCAATTACTCAATTGCTAACGTTGTGCTTTGTTCTTTTTCCACCTTCTCCGTTCCCTGCAGATGCGCACTACACCACCAATTGCCCATGTCCGATGCAGTGTCCAAAAAACGTCAATGCTGG
Organism: Anopheles punctulatus; assembly: GCA_000956255.1. NCBI lineage: Eukaryota > Metazoa > Arthropoda > Insecta > Diptera > Culicidae > Anopheles > Anopheles punctulatus. Next base: position 3,179 of record JXXA01013672.1, read on the forward strand.
GTCCCTTATTGGTATCAAGGCCAGTAAGGGCCCAGTAGCCACAAACAACAACCATATCGTACAAAACCAGACGAGCGCCCGCATGAGCCTACCCGAACCGATCACAATCTCGTCCAGCTCGTCCTCAGCGTCATCCTCGTCGTCGCCGGCACCCGTCGACATTCACTCGCCCGTTGCCTCCGCCGCAGCCGCCGCTGCCGCCGCCGCCGCCACTGTCACCTCCGCGGCAACCACCGTTTCGTCCCAGTCGACGGTGGTGGGCAAGGTCGAGTCTTCTGCCAGCACACTGGCACCTTCCAAGCAGCAACCATCACATCCACCGCCGCACGGTTATCACGCGCATCACCATCACGGTGCTGGGCAGCCGATGGAACTGCATCACCCATCCGCCAATCACATGCTCCCCCATCCGTACCAGTACCATTATCACCACCCAGGCTACGGGCCACCGTCGCTTCCGCCGGCCGAGAAGACGGCCGTGACGTCGACGTCCACCGCTTCGATCACTACGTCCAGTTCGGTCGCAGGAAAGCAGCAGTCCCCGGCGGTGGCTACAACGGCCGGTACGGGTACGCACCACCCAGAGCAAATGTGGCACAAAGCGGAGCAAATGATCAAACCGGAAACGGCAGCCGAACTGCATTCGACACCGATGCACTACGGCAGCCCGTACCATCACTATCAGTACCCGATGGGATACTACCATCCGGCGCACCATCATCATGCGAAGCTGTCCGATCTGAAGGAGGAACCGCACGGTACGCTAACGCCACCCTATTCGATCACGAGCAAGATGGCGCTGCTCGAAACGCCCGAAATTTCCACCGGGCTCATATCGTCGACGGCCGAGGATCACCCGACGAAGGCGTCGGAGTGTGGTGAGAAGGTGCACACCACTGGCCGAGCCGACGACAAGCTGACAAACATTCCGGTGTCGGCGATCGTGAAGCAGGAGATCGAAGAGTTCAAACTGCTCGAACCGCTGGTCGGCACGATCTGCAAGAAGGAGGACTTCGAGGAAACGGGTCCCGCCATGACGCCCGATCTGCTCGATGAAACGATCGTCATCAAAAAGGATCGGGATGAGGTGAAGCTGGCCACCAGCCCGGCGTTCGAGCGTCAGCTGCAGCAGCGCCACCTCCAACACCATCATCACCTGCATCATCATCACCACAGTGCCAGTACAAATCTCCTGCATGGGCCACCGTCGCACCATCACCAGCTGCATTCCGCGCCGCTGATCACCGGACTGCTGGTGGAAAAGGATGACGGGGAGCCCGATGCCAAACTACCTCCGGACAGCAAGAGTTTACTTACGGAGCTCGTGTTGACGACGGAAGCGTCGATGATGGAGTCGCCCCGGCCGGCCACGACAACGACGGCAGCCAAATCCACGCTGGAGGTGGAACTGTCGCCGAGGGTCGAGAACATAGCGCAGCAGCAGCAGCAAGCAAGGGGAACCAGTAGTGATAGTAGTCTTAGTCTTAGTGATAGCCTAAATCCCCGAGCCGCAGCTGGCGCGACAGAACAACTGAGCCGAATATCAAACGATGCGGTGGAACAAGTACAATCACATGACAGTGGATTGGATCCTGCCTCGCCGGTACCGATACCCGCGTCGACGGTAAAGCGAAGACCGCTGCTGGTGGCGTGCAAGAAGCCAACACCCAAGCAGTCACCTCCGAATAGCTATAAGAATCTGATCAAACGTACAAACGGGGGTGTCGCGGTGGAGGCTGAGGATGCACGCGAACCCGAATGTCCCGAGCCGGTCGAACTGAGCGAGGAAGAGGAGGAAGAGGAGGAGGAGGAGGAGGAAGAAGAAGAAGACGATGAGGAAGAGGAGGACGATGACGGGGAGGATGTAGACGATGCCGAAGAAGACACCGAGGCAGTGCTGGAGAAAGAGGTCGAAGACGTGGAGGACGTCGAGCTGCAGGAGCAGCGTAAGGTAGAGGCGGAAAAGCGTGCCCTGCAGGAAGTATCCCGAGCGGTCCACGGAGGGGCCGCTCGTAAGCAACACATCCGCAAGCGAAGCGTTTGCAAACGGAAACCAGCTTCTGCGGTTCTGCGCAAGCACCCACTCACACCAGGAACACCGAAGGACAAACTGCATCGCAGGCAGCTGAGTTTGGTGTCGCGACAGTGGACGACTCCCAAGGCAGCCGCACGAAGCGCCAAGCGCTTCCGCCGGGTATTCCGATCGAACCTTGAATCGCTCAAGCGTTTGCCGGCAACGCTCCGCGAACGATTACTACGGCGATCGAACATAACGCTCGTACCTATCCGTCGAACGGTACGCAAACGGCTCAACAGACCGCAATCGGCACTGGAAGCGGCAGCGCAACGCGAAAAGAATGAGCTGTCTGAAAAAGTCGCACATGAAAGTGCTGTTGAGATGAGCGTTTTGAAGCAAAACGATCTAGTGTCAGCACCGGCACCCCTTGCTCAAGTGGAACTAGAAATCCCAGCGGAGGCGAACAAAACGATGGACGGTAGCGCTGAGACCGTCACCACTTCGACCACATCTGCAGCATCCAATGTACCGAGCCCGCTGCTCTCAAACGTCGATCGTACGATCGATCTCGTTGCCAAAGGATACTTTTCCGAGCCGGAAATATTAACCTGCCCGGAACGGGCGTGGTTGAAGAAGCTCAAACAGCAGCAGGAAGGCCGCTCCCACTCGGAGCAGAGTCGCGGTGCGTCGAAACGGAGTGCCGAAGGTACGTCGAAGAAATGCAAAGCCAAAAGCTCCCCAGTTGCGCTTGATTTGGTCACGCCCAACCCTCACGCTTCTGCTTCCGGTGAAAAGTGTAAAAAATCAAAGAGCAAGGCAGCGAAATCAGCGGCGTATGTGGCACCCGCAGACAACGTTCCTAAACTAACGAAACCTTCTTCGGAGGGTAAGGAAAGCAAGAGCAAGAAGAAAACGGCTGCACAAAAAGAACGCAAAAAGAGTGAACCATCAAGCAGAAAGCGCAAGCAAAGGGAGCAAACGGTACCCGAGGAGGAAGGATCGCACGCTCCGAGCAAGAAGCGCAGCACCAAGCATGACTCCTTGCCGGTGGAAACCGGTGAAGCGGTGTATCAGCGTGCTACCTCGACGCCTATACCACCGGCCGCAGGCGAGATGCTCTCTGTGCCGCGCGAACCGAGCGATCGGGAAGCGGACGAGGGTGGTGAGCGTAAGGTTGGTGGTGTACTGGACGATAGTGTCGTTACGCTGATGGACCAATCGTCGGTGATAGACGATCGCGAGACGGACTTTGACGATGCCGCGACCATGCTGGTGGAGGACGATGTGGCGAGCGTGGACACGAGTGTCCTGATCAATCGGCACAATAACAACAACAACAACAATAATAACAACAGCACCATCACGGACAAGAACAGTCTGACGGAGAACGACCGGCACATCGTGCTGGGAGCACCGCTGCAGGCCATTATTGCCGAGGGTAAGGAAGGAAGCGAGCTGGAGCCGCCGGAAGGCATGGAACCGTTCATGGATGAGCAGCTGGAAGAGGAGGTACCAGTGCGGCAGTCGGTGGAAGTGATACAACCGGTCGCCCCATCGATGGACCTCCAGCCGCCGCTGGATCCCGTGCACCTCAGCTACGACGACGATTACTACGACGAGCTCGAGGAGGAGGAACTCCAACCGAAGCGGGGTTGCAGTCGATCCGTCAAACGGAGACGCTCGCGTTCGAAAACCAAGTCGAAAAAGTTTAGCACCAAGAAACGGCACCGGCCGTCGCTGAGGGCGGAGCAGCAGCTGCTGCAGGAGATGATTGTGCCAAAACGATGCACCACCATTCCACGCTGGAGCAATGGGTGGACGTGGGAGGGACAGCCCTTCCAAGGGAAGGTATTTTTAAACGTAAGTTTTACGCCCACATTCGTAAGTTCATCGGGTCGTACGGTTCTAATCGACAATGTTCCTGTTTTGTTTTCGTACCACCCTACAGAGTGATGATCCGCCGGTGCTGAGGACATGCTATCCGGCGATGCGACATTCCGTCGGGGATATTATTAAGCCGCGAGACTGTGTACTGTTGAAGGCGGGCAGCAAACGGGCGGAGTTGCCGTACGTCGCGAAGGTGGCACACCTGTGGGAAAACCCCGATGATGGTAAGACGGTTTGTTATGTACCAGCAAACTCTACTGAAAACTCTCTACTTCTTTTTGTGCCAAACTGCTTTTTTGAGCAAACTCTACTTCTTTTTGTTGAAATAACTTGTAAAACCCAAAACCTAACCTTCCGTTCAATTCTTGCAGGTGAAATGATGATGTCCTTGCTATGGTACTACCGACCGGAACACACGGAACAGGGTCGGCAGCGTACCGACGGGCCGGATGAAGTGTTTGCCTCCCGGCACAAGGACCACAACAGTGTAGCGTGCATCGAGGACAAATGCTACGTGCTCACGTTCAGCGAGTACTGCAGGTAGGCATAACTATCCCGCAAACTTGCACCAACTGCTACACAAACTTCGTACTAATTCATTCCACCCCGAACGCAATTTTCCAGATTTCGCCGGCAGCTAAAGGGCTATGAGGAAAATATCGAGGAGCAACCGTCGATCGTGCCACCGCTGCGACGCGAGAACCCGCGCCTACCGCCACCGATCGTATCGCCCGAGCTGGTGATGTACTGCCAGCGGGTGTACGAGTTCCGCCAGAAGCGACTCCTTAAGTCGGCCTCCTAGTGACGGTGGGACTGTGTGCAGCGGCGTCACGGTGGCAGCAGGGCCAATCCAACCAAAGGTTCCGGCGTCGATCTAGTGCCAGCTGCCACTCTGTAACTAACACGGTAGCGCGCGCGCCAGCGCGCACACACATACACCAATGAAGTGTGAAGCAAACAATTCGAAAAAAAAACTACCACTACCACTACTATTACTACAACTACAATTACATATCCTGGATCCTGGAGCCTGCTCCACTCTTCTCCCTCATACTGCGGGTCCGGCGGTCGTGATCCATATCGCGCCAGGTCTCTAGTCTCATGTTGAACCCGCTCCCGGTGATCCCGGATATCCCAATCTCAGCGTGTACGTAACTCATTTTAATCGTATAGGTTTTCTTCTCGTACAATGCGCAGTATAGTGCTTAACGGGTCAGTGTGTGTGTGTGTGTGTGTGCGTGTATTCGTAATTATCACATTCACACGATCAAAGCAACACACGACTTGTTTCCCGAATGCTTGTTGATTAGTTTTGGGCATGGTTTTGTTAGTAATTTTATTTGTACATAGCCTAATCTCCCCCAGGAAAAGCCTCTACAGGCGGCGTGTATGTGTCCGTGTGTGCGTGTATATCTTTATTGTACAATTAAATTGTATTCCCGATTAAGCTCTCCCAGTCGCAGCCCATCTACGAGTTGTTTTAGGATTAAACGTTAGGAGAGAAGAACAGCCAGTGCACCCAGTGCTGCGTAATAATTGTTTGCGAAACACTTAACTTCAGTGTCTGGCGTTTGTTGAGAGAAGGTAGAACGGAGCGGGGTCTCGCTGGAGTCAGAAGAAGAATCGTAGGCGCTAGGAAGATGCTAGGAGGGAACCATTTAAAACAAAAACTGCATTTGATATTTAACATTATATGACCTCGGAACATCAAAACCGGTCGGTCAGCCAATTTTAGGAGCGGGGCAAAACTATTACGCACAAGTCGCCCCTATTCCCTCTAGCACTATATATAGTGTACCTTGCGTGTGTGTGTGCATAGGGTTTGTGGAGACGAAAAAGTATAGAGAAACAATAACATTAAACTGTAATTGTAGGTTATTGAGTTGAGATAGAACTGGGGTGGGATAGCGATTAACATGAAGGGAAAGTTTAATAGGTATACAAACAGTATAAGTTAAAAAACATATTATATATGAATATATACAACATTATATATATACAAACCGTACAGTTAGGAAAGCAGTCAAGGAAACATACATACACACACAAGCATAAAGCGTAAGAAACTAATTGTTATTAAGAAGCGAGACAGGTTCAGCGTGTATACAGTACCTTATTATTTAACATGACTTGCATGTAGATCTTATGGGCATAGCTTTTACTCGAACCGAAGACGATATTGGTCAGGTGGATAACTATTTAACGCAGAATGCAGACAAGATGGAGAGTCGCAACCGTACGCTCGTACGCTCCCCCGATATACTCACAGGAGGGACAGATACGACAAGTCAGCGAAACAAAATCACAATTATACACAACAAGGGAAGGGTCCAGGGAAATTGGGATGGAAGAAGGATTATATGGTAGCTGCATGATTCGCGCTATCACTAGCGCAATCGTATTAATTTGCGCACTCGTCTCAAAGCGAACCATCTTCCTCTGTTATGGCGCGTTTGCCCGATGTTCGGTTCGACGCTTCGGTGGGAGGCTCGATGTCAAAAAGGGCATTATCTAGTTCTGAAAGATTTCATTGCCAAGCCTCGTTTTGAGTTATTTAGCATTGAGTGTGAGTGATTGTACACAAATAAATGACATTTCAATGGAAACGAAAATGGAACAATATAGATGAGCAGTTATGTTTTCGGAACGAGCGCTGCAACACTTTCATGGTCACTTTAATTTTACTCAACAATCGACTACCGACTGGAAAAGCATTCCCCCCTGGCCATTTGCGAGCGGATTGAGGAACGAATGCGGATTAAGGAAGCAACAAAACCTGCCCCCGACAAACGCCGGGGAATATTATTCTAAATCGCTGGGAAATTGGAAAGCAAACAAAATCAAAAACAAAACCAAGGCGTTACGCGCGCGCCCGTAGGACAATTTACATCACAGTCGCCCACGTTGCGCGCGTTGTTATGGAAACGGTGGGAAAAAACGCATCTGGGTTTAAAAGACGGGAAAACACGAAACACAATTAACCATACCAAATCAATATTATAAAAAAATTTTAACCAGTAAGCGAACCGTGTAACTGTTAGAAGAATTTAGTTCTGTGTGTGTGTTTTTTTTATTACCAGTGTCGTTGCATCCGCAATGCAGCTCAGAAAATACATATAATGAAGAATTATTTAATCCATCAATTGAGTTAGCTATAGTGTGCGATGCATGGAACTGAAGAGAAAGCAAACATTGTTTGGAAGCTATAAACCTTTCGAGAAAGGAGCCATGCTACTAGCAGAACAGCATACGGTTAAGTACATTTGATATTTTGATTCATGGCTAATGAATGGCGGTTCATGAAAACTAGCGGGAAACCCCCTATATGCTCAACGAAAGAGAAGCACAGTAGCGTACGTTGCAAACCAAATTCTTCTTCGTCTTTTTTCTTTCGTTTTGTTTTGGTTCTTTATGCATACGATTTTACCGGGCGTTTGGCAGAGACTGCGATGGTAATCGTAAATACACGCTGCAAAGCGAACCCGAACTATGAGAAATGATTTACTACGCTAAGTACACAACACTAGCTCCTACGTGAACGAATCAGGAATCAGGAAGAAAATAAAATAACACAAAAAATAGCTCTTGTTTCGCCTTTCATGTTCTATTTTATCAAACTTTTATACGGGTTCCATTTATTTACTATTAAAAATAGGCAGTAAAAAACTGTTTCACTGTTTCTGCTTTCTATTCGAACGTGTTGAACGAAAAAAACGAACGTTCCATTGGCTTTGTTGGCCCAGTGACATCTATTACAATATTTTCGGTTTCGGCAAAAGTTTGTTATATTCCATGATTTAGTAAAATAAATCCCAAGACAAACGGTTTTAATTTTCGATCAGCTTGCAGTTTGGAAGTGCTCGAATAGGGTATATTGCGCATGATGTTCGAGCATTACTCATTTCGTAGAAAATTTACTAAATTTAGCTATATTTTTATAAAAATACTCATTAGGCATTGCCATTCTAAGATGATTCATATTATACATAAAAGTAAAATAGAAAGCTGAACACAAGAATTCTAAAGGATAACTGTCAGATTGCTGATGGCGGATAATCGAGTTAAAACTTCGCCCCGTTTATTCGTGACAACTGCGAAAGTGTGAGTTTGCTAGGTTATGCTGCATCTAACAATTCCTCCTCGACTAAAAGGGTAGTAAAAATCTGCTATTTGCATTCAGTTCTTTCATACAGTGTGTCTCCTAGTGCTGTTTATGAATAAAATCAGTCGAAACTTTGCTCAGAGTTTAAGTGCATTATGAATAATGTTTCATTACCGGTGAGCCAGCTGTCAAAATTTTCACTACGATCAAACCTTCCCCGCATGCACTTTTGCGAACGTTCGCTGGGAGTGTTTATAATAATAATAGTAATAACAATATAATTTGTCGTGTTCGGTGTGTGGCGTGTGTGTGGTTTTTACGATTAGAAAATCTGCTAAGCGTGAAAAATTCTTGCGATCTAAAATTCCATATCGATTCCATTCACCAAATCCGTCTTCTCGGCCTGGCAAAGTAAAGCGATACGGTACATATCATAAGCGTTAAACATCCCAAAAAAGGAAAAAAAAAACTTGTAGTTCAGTCCACCAGCGCAGTGTTCGTGTTGGTTTCCGTTGTCGAATGTGGTGGCAATACTATTGGACGAAAAACTAAACTAATTCTCTGAATTTGATTGTTTTTTCTACTCAAGTGTTTGCTTGATTCAAAAGACGAGTTGAAAAGCAATAATAGAAAATATCTATACACCAGTACAGTGTCGCTTCGAGAAGAAGCCTTTCTGAACACTCTTATTGTATATGGCTCACTTCACTGTAAATGCCGCGAGATCCTGATGACATTATTTAATTGCAGGACTGCAGAGTACAAATTACACTCGAAAAATTATATTCAAAGGCAGTTTGATTAAGCGAGTTGGAAAAAAGTAGCAAACGTGTAGTTTTTTTATAGTGTGTGAGTGTTTGCCTAGGTTTTGTGAGGAAGTGTGTGTGTGATTCTTCTCATTTTCATTATGCGTTGATGGTTGCCCTGCATGCTCCATAAATCTAGCTACCCTACTGCGCTTCATTTTGCGCTGTTTTGCGTTTGTGTTAATATAAAGAATTTTTGTTCATTGTGAAATAGAACGAAATAATCAATTTTTCGTAAATATATGCATTATTCCATGGCACATTGGTTTGGACGGAAAGGAAAAAATGATCCATAGAGAACAATCTCGCGAGTGAGAGGTGAGAGATCGATGTACGTAAAGAGCACTGCACACAACCACTAATGAAACTTAATTAGTGAGCAGCATAGCGTGAGCAGTGAAAATTGTTAAACCCGCTGTGAAAACTGTACAGAAGTTGTTACAATCGCGAATGTGATAATCAAACAGCGTGAAAGAAAACGAAATTGATAAAAAGATTTTCCACCTATCAGCTTAAGTTGTCGCCACCAATTTCCTTCCCCAACTGTGCTCGATAGTGAGCTGCTTTGTTACCCGATTCACCACTGGTGAGAACACTGCGGTGAACATCGAACGCGTTTTCTCTCTCTCTCATCTTTCTCTCGTGCGAGAGCGCGTTTTTTCTTCTCGCTCATTCGATAGACTCACATTTGACAGTAGTACCTTGTGTGCGTGTGACAGGCTAGAGTAGGCGAAGGAGAGAACGTCCGTTCGCACGTACTTCACATTTTCTTCACACTTTGCGAAGGAATTCCATTGAGTAGGTTGTGCTGTTTCGTCCGTGTTTTTCGTGTTCGCCCGTGCGTTTGGTGGTATCGTCATTTGGAAACATTAGAACGGTTCTTTCTTCATACTTCTCAGTGTGTTGTGAGTGGTAAGGAAAATCCTCTGACTAGCAAGTGTGCCAGTGAGACCCCATCATCGTGTAGACAAATCGTCAAAAATCACTGGTGTAACCAAGGTGAATCGAATCGTCTTTTTGCTATGCTTTTGGTGCATTTGTGAGGACCTCTGACCTCAAGATGTGAAGAGCTTGTCAAACGTCGCACTGAAGAGTCTATATTCACATTCACGGGTCGATTCAGATGTTAAGCAGTGCAGGTGGCGATAGTGAAAGCCTAAGAGTGTGAGAGGAACAGAAAAAGATAAAAGGAACGCAAGCACACCTTTTTCACGCTAGAGCATCCTCGGCTCGTTCCCTTTTTCGGTGCAAAATAAAGAAAAAAGAACCAATACGCGTGTATTATGAAAATCGGCGCATCGTCGTCGTCGTGTTCGATTCGTGCACGATTTTCGTGAAGAATCCGTTTCTCACCGTGGTGAAGACAGCCTCACAACATCAAAGAGTGAGCTAGTGAGCAGCAAATTCCAAGGAAAAGAAAAACGAATTACAAAACCAATAGCAAAGAAGGTGTCCTCGGCCAACGTTTTTTCCTCCTCAAACGATTGGTGTATGTGCATATGTGAAGGAGTGAGCGTTTCTGTTTTTTTTTAAATTTTATCACTGCGAAGGGCATGGCCACACGATTTTGGTCCAGGAACAGCAGCAGCTGAAAAGTGAATTGTGAGTTTGAGAGGGTGTGCGATCGTGGAATAGTGAACTCGGTTTCGTTCTTGGTGAGTTGTGAGTCGTTTGTATTCACTCTAGCATCGTGGAGCATTTGTTGTGTATTTTTCTGTTTGCTCTGTTGTACGAATAATTAAAATATTTCCAAAACCTTTGATACACACAAACAATCACACACACACACGTAGAGACCCAGCGTGCTGTGTTTTTTGTGTGGTGTGTTCATATCGGTTGCGTGCGAGGGCTTCCTCTCTGTCTTATTCTATCCCTCTCTCTCTCTCTCTCTATCTATCTCTCTCTCTTTCTTCCTATCCTATCTCTTTCTTCGTTTCATTCTACACGCTCACCGTTAGTGAGAAGAAAAGTAGGCTTTGTGTCTTCGCGCGGATAATAGCAACAGAATCTTTCAATCTTTCAAGCAGGCAAAGAGGCGCTAAAATCCAATTCAAAATCGACGACGAGTCCGTGAAAAAGTGAAAAACTTCACCACCACCACCACCACGACCACTGTTTGCCCCCGCTCAGTGTTCCTTCTTTCCTCTCAGCCCCGGTGGATGTGCTGCGGTGTGGCCTGTGTTGTGGCTGGGGTATGTGCGAACAACGACGACGTCGACGGACCCATCCATCCTCCTCATCATCACCACCGTGTGAGTGTGTTGTGAGCAAACCATAGTGGTGAGAAAACGCGTGGTCTACTGTGCCAACAGTGCTGCTACTGCCTGCTGCTTTTGTATGCTGTGAAAAAAGCGAAGCAAGAAGCAAGAAGAAAGCAAAAAATAGTCTCTGGTGGGAAACAGTGCGTGTAGTGTTTTTCTGTGCGTGCGCGTGTTTGTGCGTGCGTTTGTCCGATCGTAAACGGGCACGACCCCGTCAGAACGTGCGTGCGTGAGGCGCAGTGCGTGGGTGTGTGTGCGTAGTGAGTTGTGCGTGCGTGTGCGTGTGAAAAGGCAGTGGCAAGGGGGTTGGGCGCAGAGTAGTATCGCCAGCCAGCCAGCCAGCTAGCCGGGGGAGGAGGTATTAAAAAGAAGGGGGCGCTTAGTGTGCGGCGGCGGTTGACAGTAGAAGCAGGAAAAACGGAGCCATCAAACGACGACGGCGGAGACATGAGCGGTCGGCCCAGGACTACCTCTTTTGCGGAGGGTAACAAACAGCAAAATTGTCCCGTGATGGGGGCAATGAAAATAATAAGTAAGTAACTTTTTAATCATTTTCTTTATCGAGACCCACACGCCGACGAGGGGTTTCCCGATTTCCTAACTGCTGCACGTTTCGATCGGGAAAAAGAGAAGCGCGAGAGAGCGTGACCAAATTTAGCGAATGAGAGAGTACGGGTGCGAACGAACGTACTCATCTCACACACGATGTCCCGCATCCGCAGCCATTTTTTCTCCCAGCTTCCAGTAGTGAGTCGTTGGGCGCCTCGTCTCACTCTCTCCGGCCTCACAAGGTGCGTCGTTGTGCGCGCGCTCTTTCTCTCGCTCCGAAACGCTCGCTCGATAGCTCACTCGATTTGTCGACTTTCAAAATGGCGTCAGCGGAACCAGTGCTGCTGGTGGAGTGTTGAGTGGCGGCAGTGGGAGGTCGGGAAATGGGCGAGGGAACAGGAACGACACTGAGCCGAACTGTCAGATGTGTGCTGCTGGCGGTTAGATGAGATGAGCAGCGTGAATGAAGTGAAAATGAGAGAGCACCTCATCCTGTTCACTTCTCGCTTATCGTAGTCGGTGGCGCTGCTAACACCTCGTTCAAGTGTTCAGCGTTTTTGTAATGTTGCATGCCGGAGATTGTTACAATGGAGAGAAAACGGTAATGTTTCCTATTTTTATGCTTCGGCTATAGCGTGCATAACGGGTCAACGGATATACTGGTTTGGCTGGTTTTTGCGTATGACCTTGATTGTTGCTTTCCATGTGCCCGAATAGCTCAAAGCCAATAGCAGCAGTAGATTTGTTATTGATTTCCTTGTCGAATACACGTTCACAGTGGATCCGCGTTATAACGCCACCGCACGCATGACGTGTTCGATTAATTGTTTTGTTTAATGAAAAATGTGTTTTTTTAAATTCTTTTCTATACTCCACAATCACTTCCGAAAGAGGTGAGCTGAGTGTGATAATAAATTACGCATTAGAGTAGAATAGTTGCCACGGTACAAAAGAGAAAGATATAGTTCGCCAGCAGAGGCGCGAACGAGATGGTGCGTGTGTCAAATCGCGCGTGCTTTCACAACGCAGCGCGAGAAATGTGGCTCACAGCGGCATGCTCACCGCTCACTACGGCATCTCGTGTGAGCCGAGCATGAAAGAATTATCGTGCGTGTTTTGTCCGATTGCAGCGTTCGTCTTGATGTAAATGTGATAATTTCCCAACACACATTTTAACGAACAAATTTGATCGATTTCCTGATAGAGGGAAGAATTTTTCTTTGGATGATAAATTATAATATAAAAGATTTTTTCATGTATACCACATGCAATGCATAATTTCTATCAATAGTTCAAAAGCTATATTGTCGCTGCTCAAAATTGCGTGTAAGAAAATTGTTATTAGCTATTTGTTATAAATTGTTATTTGTCTACTTTAGAAAATTGGCTTATAAAGGTGAGCAAACCGTATGCTGCCAGTGTCCAGCGTACAAAGGAATACATTACGTTGTAAATTTACGAATTTGCTTGGCTTTTTATATTCACATTCAGAAATGAATACATGCAAAAAAAACATTATTCGCTTTATGTTGATCCTTATTTAAACCCTAAAGAACCACGTCGCCCACAACAACATTTGCATCTCAATACGTGCGACCATCGCAATGTTGGAATTCTAGATGTTGATATCACACAAAATCGCACGCCACGATCGTGAGAAAGGCGAAGTGCTGCAAAATCAAACCGCTCAATTGTTAATTGTTGCACGCTCCTACGGTCGAATACTACAAGCAGCAAAGAAAGAGGTTTTTGTTGAGCAGCTTCCATACGTAACTTGTCACTCGTGGGGGAAAACGCAATGCCACACAATCTTAGAATAGACTATCCCTCAGGCCATTTAGCAGG
>JXXA01013683.1:0-10139 GCA_000956255.1 Anopheles punctulatus
GAGGGAGTGATGGCTGGAGCGACATCGCAACAGCCGGAGCAGCAGCAAGGATCGCCGTGGAATATGGCAACAGGTTCAACGAATGTTCCACCACCTCCTCCGCCACCACCCATACCGGGGGCGACGCAGGCACCACTCGATCGTAACAATCCGGGGTTGTTGCAGTACGTCTTTCACCATTACGGAACGGTAGCGGACGTGTCACCGGATTGCTGGACCAAAGCGGAAGAACACTACCGGCTGCAGTTGCTGTACGACGATCTGACGATGAAGGTGCAGCAGCATGATCGGTTCATACGGAGCAGCGGGGCCGGTGAACAGCACGTGGACTCGGACGAGGAGCGTCGGCTGAATACGGCCAAGCTGGAGGCGATCATGCGCTGGATCAGCGAGATCACCTATCTGTACGAGCGCGTGCGACCGGGCCATTTGAGCGAGTTTCTAATGCGCAACGATTACGAGCGCTTCGTCGAACAATTTCGCCGCACCTCCGATCGGCAACCGAACTTTGACGACTACAAAGAATTCCGGCTGCGGGAAGCGAATGGGACGCTCGGGCAGGTCGGAACAGGTACGACCCGGCCGGACGGTGGATCGGGACGGACGGAGTACAGCTCGACCGATTCAGATTTTGTGTCCTATCGCGACCAGACTTCGTCACAACAGCAGCATCAGCAGCAGCAGCAACAGTCACAGCAGCAGGGTAACGGTGGACGAACGGAAACCCGCGGTGCCGTCGAATCGTCCTCCACGGTCGGAGGAGGTGCGGGAACAAAACGTGCCGCAGATTCCATGACCGAGCAGCAGCAACAACATTCGGCTGCCAAAAAACGCAAAAGTCGCTGGGGTGAACAGGTCGATTGCCAAACTACTCCCGGTCAGAGTCAGATTACGCGCACGCAGCCACCACCGCCCCCTTCACCGCTCGGCCTTCCGTCTGGGCCCCCGCCACCACTACCCGCGACGCCGAAGCTATCGACCGTGACCCGTACCGATCCGGCGCTGCTCGCGTACGCACGACAAAACTTTGGCAGCACCAACCTCTCGGAGGAGGACTGGAAAAAGGCGGAGGATCACTACAAGATCAACCTCCTGTACCAGGATATGCTGCGGAAGCGGCAGGAAATCGATCGCTTGGCGAACAGTGGACGGTTCAAGTACGAGTACGACTCGGACGAGGACACGACCGGCGGCACCTGGGAACACAAGCTGCGCCTGCAGGAGATGGAAGCGACGCAAAAGTGGGCGACCGAGTTGACGCGTCAATCGGAGGGTAAACACCACATCGGCGACTTTCTGCCGCCGGAGGAGCTGCGCAAGTTTATGGAGAAGTACGAAGCGCAGAAGAACAACCGGCAGCCGAACCTGAGCGACTACAAGGACTACAAGCTGCGCGAGGATAACGTGGGTTTTCAGATGCTGCAGAAGCTCGGCTGGAAACAGGGCCAGGGGCTCGGTGCGGACGGTAGCGGGATAGTTGATCCTATCAACAAGTAAGTGAGCTGGGTGAGCTTGTCCTCGGGTGGGTGCGTTACTTACTGACTGACTGACTGACTGACTGTGACGTTCTCTTTCACGCAGGGCGGCACAGCGTGACAATAATCAGGGTTTGGGCATCATCACCCCGGACAACCCGGAGGTGAACGATAACGAGTACGACGCGTACCGGAAACGTATGATGTTGGCGTATCGCTTTCGGCCGAATCCGCTGGTGAGTTTAAATCGTAGGTGAATTACAGTTTCTCCTTTTTTTCTTATACTTAATGTATTTTGTAATGAAATGTGAGAAGGTTATTAATAATTATGAGTTTTATCACATTTGTATCAAAAGTCTCGCAGTTTGAAGTAAACAATATCGTTGCGCCGAACCTTTGCCGTATAAAGTTCCTCATCGTAATCTATCTACTGTGGCAAACGAATTCACTTGAATATGGTTTGAGGAAAAGTTTTGATCAAAATCATTTTGGCGCTCACCAAACGATGCATAAGACGTAGCACACTTATTTTGTATACTGTATTTATTATTTCTCTTTCAGAATAATCCACGTCGTGCATACTATTAGTGTGCGCCACCGTAAGGCATTTAGAACAATGGGGCAGCGTTAGTAAACTACTCCCGGAGAATGCACTATTTCCTCGTTGCTAATTTAACTGAACACATTGGACAAGCAGCAAAACGGAAGCCGGCAAAAAGTCATACCATCCAGCGTGCTCATTCATTCATCCATCCTTCCCTGGCTCGGTTGCTTTTTCGCTGGCTGTGCATGAAGCCACTGCGTTCGAGAGCGCTTTATTCTGGTTAGCAATATTCAGTTAGTGTACCGCAGCGAAGCAAAGCCGTTTTCGCTAATCTATTCCTGGTTTATTCTTCTCCAAACATACATATATGTTACGATACGTTTTGCACATACTTCATGCGGCACGTTTGCTAGACAGCAGTAGTCTCATTCATGGAATCGCTGGTGTGAGTGGCAGGGACCCGTCTAGACGGTATACAAGACATTACTTCGCATCCGTCTCCAGGGCGGAGACGTTATGTGTAAGCGAGGAAGTCCCTGCGCTAAGAACCTAGAACAAATGCTAATTAATTTATGGGTGTGATCGCAAGTGTTTGCGAAGAGATAAAGAAAAAAAAATAACACAGATACAATGCGTATGGAACCTGGAGGGACGTCGTTTGAACTGCACCTGTAATAGTTTATTATTGTATAGTGCGTTCTATATAACTATAAACAAATTGTCATCATACTTAGCTGTAAGTGAATTATACAAATTGTAATAAATAAGTGGCACTGTATGGTTGTCAGCTAAACAAACGAAGCAATTGAGGTATGGTTTGTGATTTCTCTTCCGATTAATATTTGACAACCAGTTCAATTGTTCAATTCGTTATCGTGCTGGGCGTGTCACAAACGATAGGAAACATAATTTAGATGGAGTTCTATTCATTTGCAATGCTTTTACATTGCTCTATAGATTTTTTTCAGTAACTGTACGATTAACTTTGAAAAGAATGATAAATGTTTCAATATGTTGGATACTTAATTGTCTCAAAGTTGTTGATGGTACATTTTTTATGCGAGGAAATCAAAGCAAGCATTGACTTCTTTTTCCACTCCTATTCTAGTGGCCTAATAGTTTCGGTCGAAACGCTGCGGCTCAACCGGCCGGCAGAACTGTTGACAGCTGATGGAGATGTTGACTTTAATTTTTAAGTCATAATTCATCCCCGAGAGCGGTAGCGAACGATCCCGCGTTTGGACTTCACTTCCGCCACGGGACGACGGCCTTTTTCCAAATTCATACGTGGTTCACATCCCACAACCAACCCCTTCGCTACCGGGCGCTTTCGGGTGCATTCGTGTGCAATGGCAGCAGCCCGGCGCTGTGGCCAGCTCGAGGTAGAAAACGGAACAATGATGTGAATAAATTATGGCAAACTTTTGCCAGCGACTGTTTTGACAGACACCAACCAGCCAGCTGGGACGCGCTTGACGACCCGGACCGGCACGTCGGTCCGGGCAAGCCTTTTTGGGGAAGGACAAAACGGTACACTTATTTTATGCAAAGAACGAAACGCTCAAGAGTTTTTTCGTTTTTAAAGCTTGCTCTATCCAATGGGGAAGATAGTGTCGCTTCGTGATTTTGTTTTCATCTGTCAGCTGTTGGAAACGACGAAGATGATTTAATGAAATAAAAAAAACCCCTTAACTCTTGCAATCATTTATGTTTTTTCCCCCTATCTCTCCTATAGCTGGCCCTCCCTAGCTGGCAGGCCGTGAATATTTTTAATGTGCGATTCAGTGGCCATAACACGTGGTCTAGTGTTGGTGTATAAAGAAAAAAAGGTTGTTTAAATTATCTTCGCTGCAATTGTTATATAAGCTTGCGCGTGTCGGAAGAGTTTTTTGTTCGTTTTTATTTGAGTACCACCGAAAATACAACGGGAATAATCGGTACGTGAGGTAGGTATTTTGGCAACGGAAATGCCATTAACCCGAAGCCGAAAGACACGATACATACGTTTTTATTTTTGCCCGGTCGTGCGAACAAGTTTTTATGACTGTATCCTTTACTGCCTTAAAAAAAACACGTAAACTCGTTTGCATCGGTAAGGTATTTGAACTGCAGAATTTGAATTGCATAAAGTTCGAACTGGGGCCGAGCCGATCGTTATCGTTCAAATAGTACTGCGAAAAAGCAATAAAACACGTTTCGAAAAGGGGTGCAGATCATGTGAAGCATTTTTTGCGTTAAATTTTGGAAAGAATTTGTCGTTTTTTTTTGGAGCAAAAATGTTTATTTTACTGCCGATTGTTCCCTTTCCTGCTGTGTGTTAATTGTAGGTATTCTATTTTAGCAGCATTGTGGACGAACCCCAGCTGGTGAAGTTTTGCGCGTGATAAACATTTATCGCAGTAAGGGCTTTCGTTTTGATGGGACCGAAATTGAATTACACGATTCGTAAAGTTGAAATGCGTTTGAAATCGCTAGCCGCTAGCGACGTTTACCGTGTCCCATTCCTCGGGGGGACACTCGAATGGGAATGAAAAGATACGGTCCTGTCACGGAAAAGGGATTAGAATCGTCGTAAAGGCGGAGTTACTGCAAGTGATCGTAAAACGGGTGCAAACATTGTGTGAAACAGTACTCATTAGAGCTGAGTGCTCGAAAACGTTGAAAAAACCCAAAAATATAAAAAAAGAAAGGAGTGTTGGAAATAAAAAAAGTAACATTTTTTTCTTTCTTAAAATCATCGGCACTTCGAGTCAATTTCAAAAAACCTATGTCCCTTCAATCACTAGGGCATTGGAATTTGATGTAAAATAATTACCCAAGGCACTTTTTATCATTTGACGCACATTTGCGAGCCTTTTCATGATTTTCTCATTTTGCCTAAATTTTATTCTGCTAGTTTTTTTAACCCTTATGTACGGTAACTATTGACGAGCCTGTCATGAGGAACTTTGCATATTAATCGAATATGAGTTAAAATGTACATACAAATTTCGTGTACAGCTGCCCAAAATTGCTCGAAGACAAAAGTCCACGTCATAAATGCATTGCATGCATTAAGCAATTGATTAATCTTATGTTTGTAAGTACAGAAAAGGCTTATTAGATTCGATAGACACAATCTGTGAACGTTACAACACACAGTGAACGTTGGAAATATATCCACCAAAAGGTGAAAAACGCTGTAAAAACCGATTGTTACTGGTGTGTGACAAAATAAACCGCTTCACCAGCCACTGAGCCCGGTATCATCACACCGCCTAATCTCCTAATTGCCATTCAGCGTTCTTCTATTGTCTTGAAGAGTTGTAAACTTCCGGGTTCATATTCTGAAGCCACTTTTCCGAGCGCGTGCGGCGAGCGACTTCGTCAACTTGTTCCGCCTCCACCTCCGCCCACCGAAGGTACACCATTTTCCGGCAGTTTTGTTAACAAAGCGACCGCAACAGCTATAAGGGCGCCCGGCAAGGCAGTGGGCAGCTTCGTCGCCGTCTCGGGGGACTTTTCGCAAGCCGTTGTCGTGCGGAAAGTTACTTTCGGGACCGGTCGGCGCAACAAGACACCGGTGGAAAGAGTTTCCTCGCAGTTTCCTCGACAATGACACGGAATGCGGACGGTGGTGTAATGTGGGTTTGCTGCATCCTTGGGAGGTGCCGGAACCGTTCGCTTCGTGTACAGTATGTTTGCCCTCACTAATAGGATTGGTTTTGGCGATGTGTAACGGCGCAAAGTTTCGCTACCGGTGGGATCATCATTTATTTGACCCCGGCCCCGGGTCCTTGGGTCAGCTGGCGTCGCCATCGAACCGTTTTGTTGCTCCTTATTCTTTCCCGCTATAACGGGCCGGGCGATAGGTGAAAGGTGCGGGCTAAGTTTGGAAACACAATAACACAGCCAAGGTACATGCGGGAAACGTGTTCTTCATCGTTCGACCGATGGCCGTGCGGTCGTGGAGGGCAGAGGAGGTCCAAACCCGCGCAAAGGTTAATCGTAAATAGCCTCGGGACGGTTGCGGTCCCAAAAATCAAATTCATAAATTATAATTAGCAAAACCCGTAGTAGCGAAGGCGAAGACGAACGCGCGGAAGGTACGGGGAGCGAACATTTTCCAAAACAAAACCCTCTCCCTTTCCGGAGCGCACCCGAAACGCGCCATGTGGGTGGGAAGTCTACGTTTTTTGGAGGTTTATATTCATTAGCGTGCACTCCAACAACGGCCACCACCGTGCCATCATCAGCAGCATCATCATCACCATCAGCATAATCGGTGCTGCGGTCGTTAGCTGCCCTTTCCAACGCACTCGGCAACCCTCACGGTCCGTGGTTCCGGTTGTTCCGGGTACCAACTTAAACCGACAAAACACTGGACTGGATCGTGCGTCCACCGGACCGGACCACCGGAGGGGCGCATCTTCCGAGCGTTCTTGTGCTATTTTTTGTTTTCGTTTTGTGTTTTTCTCGGTGTAAAAGATACACGACCAGCTACGGCGACTGTCGCTAACCCGGCCGCAAACAACCGGCCCCAAAGGAAACGGGTGGGAGAAAACGCTACCGAAGTGCGCCGAACTTTCGTTCGAAACCGCTTGCCATGGGTTTTCGACGTAAATTATAATAACAACCAGTTTTGCCGGCTTGTACGCTTTCCTTCGGACTGTTACTGCTGCTTCGGCTGCTGCCGGTGGTGGAGAAAACTTTTGTAGTCGAAGTCACCACTACCACCACCGATGAGAAGTTTGCACCGGTCTCGGGGCTTTAGTTTTTAATGAGTCTATTAAACAAAACCCTGCAAGAAATCTCGACGGCAACCAGCGCCGCCAGGGCTGGTTCTAGGCCTTTGGCTTGCAGGCGAGCGAAATCCGGTCCTTCCGACCGGACGGTAGGCGGTTTGTGGTTTTTCTTTGTGTGTGTGTGCGTGTTTTTTTTAATGTGAAGTTATGGAACGGCCGGCCGGAACAGATATTGGCTGGTTGGCTAGCGTCGGTAAAATGTTTGTAATTATTATAAACTCTCATCCGGGCCGGCTCGCGATTGGTACGGTAGGCGCGTGAGGTTACACGGCACACGGTCTTTTCCCCTGTGCTACTTCCGGGGAAGGTGAACTTTGGTGTGCCAGCTGTGAGCGCGTACACCGAAGAGGCGCATTTACTAGCCTTCTTTATTATAATCATAATGTTAACGTTATTGAAACATAACTCGTAATGTGCTTTTGCTGACGCTAAGCGCGATAGCGTTTTATTGTATCGCTTTTGAAAAATCACCACTAGAGAGACGGTTGAGTTTGTGGGCAATAAAAGGGCCTAAGAGCGTTTGCAAAAAAAATAAAAAATAAAAATAGAAACAAAAGTTCTAAAATAAACGGAATTCCTAATGCGGCAACTAGGACGACAAATAGCTTACCGGCATGAGGGAATGGCAAATATTATGTGACATCGAGCAAAGGAGAGAGAGGCAGAAAAAATAATAACAATATTAAAACGTTGGCTCGCATACCAGAAACCGACGCACGTTTGTCAAGCCGGAGTTGGAGGGAGGTTAGCGTTGGGTCGTATGCAATTTGGTGTTTTCCGAACAATGCTCTCGGATGGCGGGGTGATGTGTTTGTGAAGTGCTTTGATGAAAGTACCCCGTCGAGTGCATTTTCTCCGTGCACAAAACTGGAATGCAACCGATGTTGATGGGTTTATTGTCGGCACAGTGTGTGCGATAATTAGATTCGTTTAGCCATTTTGTGGAATTTATTGTTAGAGGTGAAATTTGGACGAACTTATACACTACACGAGAGTCTTGTTGAATTTGTGGCCAAATTTAAAAATTAGATTTTGAAACTTTATGAAGTTCTTGTGAATAGAGATGGAATTCACCTAACGCTGGACGCATGATCTGCTGAAATCTGCTTTTCAGCATTCCATGAAAAAACGACACAAACACACAATTTATTTTTTATATATCTTTTACTAAACCAACCATGAGCACATTTTAAGGATATAGAGACAGGGAACGGTTATTTATAGCAAGCATTTGCATACATTTAGGCTGATTATCCCAAAAACGAAAAATGCCTGAAATTTCTGCACAATATTGAAAAATCCTTTTATTAATGCTTTATTAATGCCTTTATAGTTTGTTTTTTAAAGCTACGAAAACTCGGAAATGTGAAAGGTTATTTACAAAAAATGTATAATTTGTTTTTATGTTACTTATGTTATGTTTAATTAAAAGTTGGTCAACCCAACAACGGAGCAAAAGCTACCTGCAGCACTGTCGCTCCGGTACGCACCGTACCAGGCACTGGTAAATTGTTTTGGTAGAACTTTTACCATCCCTCATACCACCGCAATTTGCCCTATTCACCGATGGTAGAAGTGATGGAATAATTGATTATGTTTAACAATGCATCGTCGGCCCAGCAACCGTTCGGGCGTTCCTTACCCCTCCGTCAGCTGCGTGCACGTTTGGCGGTGGGTGGCTCATGGCAGTTAGTTTTGTGCGGTGAAGGGATTATCCTCCGGAGTGGAATTCTATTGCCATTCCTTTCAGCCACATTCATGGCACCCTCCCTCCCTCTCTCCCTCCCCTTCCCTACTATCACTACTGGCATGCGAGTGAGTGTGTGGCTGCGATGGGAATCATTGTTGATGTTTAGTCATTTTGTTGATGAGGATTAGCATCACCGGTCGTGGTTGGCTGATTATTTATCATTCCGCGTGCGAAAACCCCCGCTGTTGCGAGCAATGCAGCGCACACGAAATCCCCCACACTAATCCACCCGGATGCGGTGGTGCTTAGTGGCAATATTTTCTTTGGCGCTTGGCGTGCCTGGCGGAGGAACAAAAGTGCGTCGCTTAATGTTATGCAAACCACGCAGTGCAGTGGGTGAACCTTTTATTTTCTGGTACCGCTCGGTAACTCCCTACTGACATTGAGAACACACACACACAAACGCTGTGTGTGTACAACTTATCCAAATCGACCCTAGGTGTTAGGTAGTTAAACAACCGCCAAGTATCGAGGTGAAATGAAAAAAAAAAGTTTATAAAATAGCAGCTTGTCAATGGATGACCCGATTAAAAACCAGGAAACGCCTGATCAACTGATCAGTGTTGTGACATAATCTCAAACTTGATTTGATTTAAACCTTCATCCAGCAATGGATGTACACTTATGCATTCTTTTAATAAACATCGGTTTATAAATCCTGTTTTTCAAAAATATTTTTCCAATCTGGCATTATCATAACAACTCTGCGCCAAGGTACGGAAATGCACTATTCTTCGTTGAAATGTTAGTACGCATTTGTATGATGGTATGGGTGGGTGTGGGGTTGCAATGTGCAGGATAAAATATTTGATAGGTTCAGCGCATTAATTGTGACATATTTTCACTTTTGCAGCGACCGGTATCATCCATTCATAATGCATGAGATCGCATCGATGCACATTCCTGGACGTGTCTGTGGGGAAGCCCACACATGATGACATTGTGCTGGAAACTGTGCGCCGTGGAGGATGCCGTGCATGAAAAAAAAACTTTTTCGTTTATTTTATATTTTTTGGCTATTCATATCATGCTATTTTTGGCTATTCATCTTCAATGTCCTTAGCAGTTGTGCTATACTTTTTATATGGCTTCATATTTAGGACGTTTATTTTGCGTAATTGCAACTGAATAATGAATAATGTTTCGCTATAAGCTAAAACGAAAGTTAAATCAACTGCAGCTAGAGCATTGCTGATGCTACAAAAAAATTGTTCTTGTTATCAAACGGGTTGTTAGTTTCCACCGAGATAAAATACAAAACAAAAAAGCTGCACCCTATCATCTTGTTCGCGACGGTGTGAGAGGATTTACAATCTGACTACATTCTAATCATGGCGCTCATTACGTGACCAGATGGAAGCGTTTTTTGCCGGTTCACGGATTAGATCGGTTCCGGCACGCGATTTTAAGCGCCGTTGTTCCGTTCAAGAACAGGAAACATTCCGGCAGCTTAAAAAAAAGCATTCCCGACACCAGAAAGTTTAATTATTCGGAAGATGATTTCACCGTGGCGCTGCGAGCAACAGCAAAAACCCCCGAAAACATATCCAGCCGCGTGCCGAGCCATTTAGGCAGCATCGAAATCG
>JXXA01013684.1:0-10018 GCA_000956255.1 Anopheles punctulatus
CGTCGAGTTATTATGATAAAGAGTTGAAATGAACGCATTTGTTACACGGTTGTTTGTACTTTGAGCAACTCAATTATCGGACGAAAATTGCTTAACGATTCCCTAGCTCGAGTCACCCTGCGATTCACCCACTAGTGCCTGTGCGCTAGTGAAGATCCTCCGATCGGTCTAGCGTTGCTCTGTGTGTACAGTTTTCCCTCGGGTTTTCTCTCACCGCTGTCACCGCCGGGGAGGAGGGGTACGTTATTGGTGTTTCGAAACTCGCACCTTCGCCGGATCGCGGGAGTCAGTTTGTGCGTGGATCTCGTGTCGGATGCGTCGGTCGAGCCGTTTCGTTCGTTTGTACAGTCGTATCGTGTTTTACCGGAAAATTGCCTTTATATTTCCATCAATTGTTGCAACGTTTCCTCTCACTGATCGTTCAGTTACATGGTTTTGGGATTCATTACGTGTTGTTGTTTGTGTTAGAAGCAGATATTTGTGTGTTTGCGTGTTCCTAGTGAGCGAAGTTCTAGTTAAGGGGATAGTGTAGCTTTAGTTAAGGAGGAGTATTATTGTAGTACAAGTGTTCCTATCATCCGTACGATCCAACAATGACCGTTTTCCAGCTGGGAGCCAAGGAACGCAGCAGCAACAGTGCCACCGAATCGGTCAGTTCGCTCTCCTTCGGGCTGGACGAAGGTTGCACGCTGCAAAGACTGATCGATGATCTGAAGAAGGAGATCGAATCGAAGGACCTTGTGCTGCGTGACCGGCACGCGGAAATGGAGCGTTTGCAGCACGAGCTGGCCAGTCGCGATCGGGCTCTGAATCAGGTCCGCACGCACCAGGAAACGGTCGACAGGGAGCGAAACAACCTGATGCAGAAGGTACGTACGTGTGTGTGTGTGCCGGTTTGTGATTGCTAAAAACATTAATGTGTGCCCTGTGTTTTTTTGTTCACGTACCTTCACGTAGATCGCGGACCTGGAGGTATGCGTCGACGATCAAAACCGCACGATCGCGATGCTAAACATGGAGAAACTGAAGCTGGTACGGCAAGTGGACGATCTGAAGGAAACGGTACGTGTATTGGTGCGATTCGCGTCCGCGATGGTGCTTATGCATATTGGTGTGTTTTCTTCTTCTTTTCGCATTACCACGCCCAAACCGCACGCAACAGCTGCAGCAGTACCGGGATAATCTGCAGAAGACGAGCGAGGAAAAGATCGCCATCGAGGACGAGGTAGGTGCCGCCGCCTTTGGGTTGGGACGGCAAAAGGGTTCGGTTTTCCGCGCCATGCTCATCAACGCGCAGGGCCCGTTGCGATTCGTTCAACCGGTGTGGAACGGATTCTGTTTATATTTTTAAACATGTTGCCAAATTAGTTTCCGCTTCGCTTTCGGTTGGATGTTGTTGTAGCGATGCAGGTGTGTTGCAGTTGTTTACAGACACGATTGTTTGTTTTTGTTTTGAGCTGTTGAAGGTTGGGAAACGTTTACAACGCACTTGCAATGGAGGGATGGTTCATTATGAACCTGGTAATTGTATTAACGTTTTCTTGGCCCTCAAAAGAATGTATCTTTTTTTGCTTGTTACATGAGTCACATTTTCGAAATAATTTACTGTAAGTATCGTTGATAGGACAACAGGTATTTGGGTTCAGCGAATGGGTGAAGTATTATGACTGCATGATGTTTTAATGAAATTTTCCACAATAACCGTTTTTATATGAAGAAAAAATCGGCTGTCATGAAGAATATTAGTACGTAATTTGTAGTTTTTGTTTGTTTTCTTATTTTCATCTTTCCAAATCATGCATATAAATCATGTAATTTTTTGCAGCACGTAGTGTCCTATAAAATTATTAAATTATTATTGCCGATAAATTATTTTTTCGGCATTACTTGGGACTGATAGAATAGATTACACGCATCGAGTAAATAATCGTTCAATATTTTAGCAGATATTTTCAATAGTAAATTAAGGAATTTTAGCTAATTCTTACACATTACACTTCATAATCCGATAGATAATAACCTAAAGAAGAGGATTATATCGTTTGCTATCAGTCAAATCGGAAATCTTCTTACAGCGCACGTAATCTTTTTCTTCTTCTTCTTTTTCTCCTCTATACCGTACATAGTGCAAAAACCTGCTCGTCACCGTTTCCAACCTTCGCGTGGCGCTCGAGGAAACGAAACGCAACGGCAGCTCGTCAGTGAGTTTCTTTTCCGGCCTGCGCTACAGTCCGCCACAGCCACAGCCCCAGACATATCGCGTCAGTTACTTGCACACGAACGGCAGGGACGATAGCAGTGCGGAAAATCCGCGACTATCCACGACACCATCCCCTACCCTGACCGCCGCATCTCCCAGTGCCGTAACGAGTAACATCGGCAGTAGTAGTAGTAGCAGTAGTAGTACTGGCAGTGGTAACAGTCCCGCACCGACCGCCACTGAGCCAAGCCAGCCAGCGGTGGGCGATTATTGGTCCGCAATCGGGCGGGCACTGTTCAGTGGATTTGAATCGTAGACAGAAGGGAGCAAGACTCCACCTCCACCTCCACCTCCGTTATACGTTCTTGCCGCACTGACTGAAGTGCCAAAACAAAAACCAACACGCCGGAAGTGCCTTGCTAGAGACTTTTGCTTAACTTTTTATCGACGATGCTGTGAAGCATTTCCCTCCCGCCGGCTAGGGAGGGAACGATGCCCCGAATTTGTTGAACTAAATAAGCGTAGAATTAATAATACTAACCCTGCGTTGCCAGACGATTGCTCGAGAACCAAGCGACAGCGACAGCGGTTCGTATGTTGCGTGTTTAAAGGAGAAAACCATTCACGATTGTTTCATCAGCCATTGTTACGGCGTAGTATTTAATTTAGTTGTTTCCTAGTTCGTAACGCGTGTGGCATATTCCAAAACCACACACTCGTCTCAGTGTTGATCGTTGATTGTTCGTTCGTGTCAATAAATTATTGAACAGAACAGAGTTCGCTCCTTACTACCGTTCCATCTAACAATGCGCTTTAACATCTTTCATGCATGTGTTCTTAATTTGCTTTCGCTCACTCTCTTTCGCTCTCTCTCTCTAAGATTGGAGTAAGTGGCGATCACTCTTCGGTGGTGAGAATTTTAGCTACCCCTAAATTCATTCTTCGTTCCAAAACGTTAGGTAAGCGTTCTGCACGAGGTGGTGGAGAACTTGCAGCTCGAGGTGATCCTTCTCAGCGAGCAGCTAAACGATGCCTTTAAAGAGGTTCGTACCGTTGTGTTAGTATGCGT
Source organism: Anopheles punctulatus (assembly GCA_000956255.1). Classification (NCBI taxonomy): domain Eukaryota; kingdom Metazoa; phylum Arthropoda; class Insecta; order Diptera; family Culicidae; genus Anopheles; species Anopheles punctulatus. The sequence goes on from JXXA01013684.1 coordinate 3,270, forward strand.
TTGTGTGTGTGTGTGAGAGAGAGAGAGAGAGGATAAACTACTCAGAGCGCTGGCTTTAGTAAAAAGGATTTGATTTGTTATTGTTGTGTTTACCACAGAACCTGTCAAAGGACAACGAGCTGGATCATTACCGTGACTCCAATCTGCAGCTGCGGTGCCAGCTGGCCGAGCTAAGCCGCGAGCTGGGCGATCTGAAGGACATCAGCGATGCGGTAGACGCGAGGCAGGAGGTGAGCGCGCCCGTACCCGTACTAAGCACTAAACAAACATAATGGCGCCCCGGTTAGGAGCAGGAAATAACAATAACCCGATTGCGGTAAACGCCATCCATCAACCGTTGGACGCGTTTCAACGTCGCTGGCCGGAAATTGCTCCGCACTGCACCGCACAATCGCTGAACGAAAGGTGTCACACGGTGTGCTGATTGAGAAATCATATTTTACGACCGCTGTCGTTCGATTTCTTTGGCGCACCATGGGGATACCGTGCCGAAGTTGGGCGTGTGAAATTTAATCGATTACTACGATTTGGTTTCGGTTGTGGGAGTGTAAAGGAGGTCTGCAGGCGAAAGCATGCCGCTTGTTGCGTCGTATAGAGGGAAGCACAGAACATCGAGTTCTGCATGTGTGTGTGTACGTTATAAAGAAAGTTTCACGCTATACTTTCCCCCTTCGAACGATGGGCAAACCTCAGCGTGGTCTCGTCCACGTCCAACGTCCTGGGAACGGTGCTAAAGAAGCTATCAACACCAGCTTCTTCACGAGGAAAGGGACGGCTGCCATGCCAAGGGATAATCAGATTCTAATCGTCCCCGCATGCCTTTCGGGACCTGAACTCCCGCACCCATCCTTTCCGTCGGGGGGAGCTTGCGTGTCACTGGAAGCCACCTCGTGCCACCCCGAGCCGACGGGACGGGTGTTGTGTTCGTTGCTTAGTAAACACTACGGCACCTATAAAGCACCACTCCACGCGCAGTGACGGGGCAGACGGTAAGCAGGTGGTAAATGAATTATAATTTCTTCCGTAGCGAAGGGTGTGCTGCGCTTGGCTGTCGCGTCCTAGTTTCTGGTCCGATCCCGGCTGGACCGTTTGCCGTTGGTGGCACGCAACCTTTTAACCTCCCCCGAGTGTGCGATTGCGATAGATTTGTAAGGTTGTTGTGGGCTCGGGTGGGTCCGGTTCGGGGCGGAAAGTTGCGCTCTAATGAAGAGCGCTCTAACACCTGCAGCCCCGGGTCGAGGGTGGTAATTTTTACGCTTTTGATCGAAAGACAAAAGCTTATCTCGCTACTAGCGGGCTTGCGCGGTCACCTTGACCTGATTCCAACCTCCAACCACCAGGGGGGGGGGTAAGTTGGAATAAGATGTTGATTGAGGTACATTATTATTCCGTCTATTTAACCTGCTGCTCCTACACTACATTGCCTATGCACCGTATCGTATCGGGGTGTATTAGAAAGTTTCCTATCGAATTCCTCAATCCAAACTGCAATCTACTCGCAAATGAGCAGCACGGGCCGTTCCGATATGGGGCAACTTGTACCATCGCGATAGCGTTTGAAAAGTTTATCTACCGAAAAGCGAAGGCAGCCAAGGTGGAATGCGATTCAATTAGCGGAGGACTCTACCCCGTTTGCACTCGATAACTTCCGCGCCTCCCCCACCCGTAGGAATGCGGTGCAAATATTAATGGAAAAAGTTTCCTGCACATGTGAGACGACTTTTTAATAACTTCTTCTTCGGTCGCGGGTCCCTGGGGCCCTGGGGCAAAATCTTTCCCTTTTGCTAGCTTTGCGCTTGTTTATTTGATTTTTTTTGAGTGTGCTCGACCTGTCGTAGAAAACGAAAGCTCCCCGGCACGCGCCTTCGATGCACTTCATCGTTTTGGGTAGGAATGTGTTTTGAAGCGTGAAGGAAGCGCTCCAGCATGTTTTTCCCCGCGAGTATTTCCTTTTACTTTTTTTCTTTGTTTTAGGAACAAATAGGAACACCGACGGTGGACGATCGCACCCGTTGTCTTCGTTTGCACTCCGAGCGGCGGGTGCAATGTCCTCGAGAGCAGCAGTAGCAGCAGAGCGGCAGCGGTTTCCGATTGAAATCAGATTTATTGGTACATGCTGTTGCTGTCGTCGGGCCGGCTCGTGCTGTGTCGGCGGCTTCGTCGTGCCAGGATGAACGATTGGGAGGACACAGTAGGTGTGGCAAAACGCTGTAACCAATTCCAGCACCGGGACGCCCTCGGGAGCTCAGGACGAGGGGGGTCGGGGCGGGCCGGTGGAATGCTAGCGATGCGCGCCCATTCACCATCAACAACGTTTTGGGCGACGAGCCGCACACAGGACGACGATCGAATGCGACCGCGAATCGTTGGATGTTTTTAGTTCGTGTTGAACGTTCGACGCGGAAAGGCTCCACTTCGTCCTGGGGACGGTTTTTGCGCGTTTGTAAAGTGTGCCGTATTTTAAGGCCATTGTTTAAGTATTAGCAACCAATTGTTTGCCGTGTAAGTGTGGCTAGTTTAAAAAAATATATATATATAGTCCTTTTCTACGTTCATTTAGTCAGTCACCCAGCCAGAACGGTCGCGATTTGCGCTCATTCTACGCGGAACGGCCGTGAAGGAAACGAAACAAAAAGCCGATCCAGTTCCGGTGGTTCGGTGGCAGTGCGGGTGGTTAAAATAGATACAGACAAGCCGATTACAATCGGCATGCCATTCGTTTCGCGGTGCGCTTGGTGCGCGCCTCCCAGCCCGAGCGCGATGGCTTTCCCGTTCCTGTTTAAGTTTAATATGTTTTCCACAAACCACCTCCGATCCCATTCCCCGCCATTCGGCCGGCCTGCCCGCCGAAACCTCGTGACTCGCTGCTGTGTACGTTTCTGCCGTTTCGTTGGCGTCCTTGCTGCTGTTGCTGCTGCTGCTGCTGCAACTAATAGGTTACGAGCGCCGGAAATTGTAGCAAAATAGTCGCTCGGAGCAGAAAATCCGATTGCGCCCCTCCCCACCAGTGCCTGGTTCCTTTTTCCAGGTCATTTACACTTCGATTTCGTAAATGGCGTGCGTGAATTGGGACTGTAGAGGTAGAAGCAGCGAGCAAAAAAAGCGAGGGAGAGAGGGAGAACGTGGTAGGGTGTTGCGGGTTTTTATTCCGTGGAATGTGTGTGTGTGTGTGCCAGTGGAATTAACTTTTCATCGATTCGTGATTATTATTAGAAGCAAAGTGTAGTCAAAATGCGTTTCTGAAATGCTCGTTTGTTAGTTGTAAATTTGAGTGTAGAAATTTGGAGTTTTCGTTCTACACTTATCCTGGAAGATGGTCCTGCTTTTGTGGTATAGACAAGGACAAGCGTTGAATGGAGTACGCAAAATGGGCATTGAAGACAGAGATCTTACCATCAAAGCAGCTGTAGGAATGATTAACCTAAATCTGACATTGTCTGATTTGAAAATAGATAGAAATATTTAATCATCATGAAGAGTTGACGTTGGTCCAAGTTAAGCTTTAGGATCCGGGTCTCTGTTCCAGAGGTTGGAGTCTTCTTAGGGATCCGGCATGGCGAACAAACTTCAACTCTTCCGGAAAACTTGAATTTAAAAAATTAGGAGATTATAGCTCTTACTTGAAAGAGACCATTTCAACGATTTGATCGCGAGCATTACTAACTTTAATTCATAAATTAGGTTATGCATAGTACATTAGACCAGTGTGAAGCTCCTGATATGGCTTGCGGACAGCAGAAGCTACACCTTTTATTATTCTCCTTATCTCTATGGCACATCGTTTTGTAAACTGATGTCAGTTTTCAAAACTTGTCCCACTATTGTTGCTGAATTGTTCTCTAGAAGTTCTATTGTTTCTAAATCATTAAGAAACCAGTATTAAACAAACATTTTGGATGTCCCTCAAGGCCTCAGGAGCATCCACTAGCAGCAGGGTGTACATGTCTCGTTGTAATTGAAATGAACATTCGCAACACTTCCTCTCCGCAGCTGAACGACCAGAAGCAGCGCATCTACGGACTGCTCAAGGATGACGTGAAGCAGTTGCAGGATCAGCTGAACGGTGTGCGGGGTGAGATAGTGTCGCGGCAGCAGGATCTGGGCCACCTGAGTTACTTCCGCGAAAAGTATGCCGAAATGGAGCATCTGCACGAGCTGGAAATGAGCCAACAGCGGAGCAAGCATTCCAGCGAGCTGCGGCAACTGCGGCGCGAGATCGAATCGCTCAGCAATCAGCTGGCCAGTTCGGCTGATACGGTTAGTAGTAGTGTGGGTGGGCGACGGTGGAGTGGGTTAGGATATTTTTCGTAACATTTTTTCGTTCCGTTGCAGAGCAAACAGCACGAACAGACGGTGGAAGAGCTGGCAACGCTGGAAACCACCATCCTGAAGCTGGGCGAGCACAATCAGGTGCTGCAGAAAACGATCCAATCGTACCAGGATAGCATTGTGCAGCTGGAGCAACAGCTGGGTAGCACGCAGCATCAGCTGGCAACGGCCCGGGAGCAGCTGACGGAGTTGAGTGCACGGGGCGATGAGCAGGAGAGCAAACTGGCCGACTTAAGGGCGGACCGGGAGCGAATCTCCGGCGAGCTGTTGTTCCACCGTCGGATGTGCAAGTGTGGCAACGCAGGCGGATCGCGTGAACGAGTGAGAACGATCGAATGGATCGCCAATAGTTTGCTGAACGATTTGCTGACCGTTTTGTATGCCATTCTTTCCGCGCTTCCCCCAGGCAAAGGTACCGCTGTCCCATTCGCTGCAGAAACAGCTGGTACAGAAAGCGCTCGAGGTGACGCGCGCCCAGGACGAGCTGGCGCAACGGAGCGAGGAGTGGAAACGGCGCGAGACGGAATACGTGAGCCACCGGGTGCGGGCGACCGAGAAAACCACCGAGCTGACCGAGCAGTTGAGCGAGCTGAAGGGACGCTTTACGAATCTGGAGCAGGTCGCGCACATGAAGGATGAGCTGATCGAGCGTTTGCAGCAAAGTTTGCGCGAGGCCACCGGAAAGCTGACCGTGCGGCAGGATCGGTTCACGGAGATCGAAGCGAAGAACGCTCAGCTCGCGGATGCGCTCGAGCGGGCCCGGCAGGAGGTGCTGCTGTGCGAAAAACGCTGCACGGAGGAGCTCAGCAACGTGCGCCGATGCTCGATGGATCAGAAGAATCAGCTGCAGCAGTACGAGCGGCAGATGGGTCGTGTGCGGGCGGAGATGGACGGACTGCGGGACAAATGTGAACAAATTTCCCGTGAGGTTAGCACACGTCATCGAAGCTTTCAATGATTTGTATTACAATTTGTTGTTGTTGTTGTTTTTTGTATCCACAAATCCAGCGTGACGTGCTACGAGACGAATGTCAAGGACTGCGGGAGCGGTTGGCATCTTACGAAGGCAAAGAGAGTGCGCTCTGCGAGGTGGTCAAATCAAATCAGGACGAGCTAGCCGTTAAAACGTCCCGAGTGTTGGTGAGCATCGCTGAACAAACACGCCGATTTGAATATTCGCACTGTGACGGACTATTTTATCGATCTTGTTTTTTTTTTAGGAACTAGAAGAAGTTAACCGCAAGCTATCGCAAAACTATCAGCAGCTGAAAAACGTCCACGATGACATCAACAAGCAGTACCGGCTCGGGCAGCTGGAACTGGAACAGCTGCGCGATTGCTACAAAAAGCTGCTGGAGTTCAAGCAGCAAACGCTCGCGACCAAAGAGCTGACGCGCAAGTCCGTAACCGAATGGAAGGAACGCGAGGCACAGTACTGTCAGGAAATTGGGCGGCTAAAGAAACGCACCGAGCTGCTGGAGCAGGACCGGACGGAGCTGATCGGCAAGCTGACCGCGTACCACCGGGACAACACGATCCTCGCACGGCAAATGCAGCAACCGCCCACCCAACGCCAACCACCAGCGCAACCTCCTTCCCGGCAGCATTCGCCGTACGACGACAATCGGAGGTGAAGTCCGTTTTTATTTCAGCGTTCCAAAAATTGACGGTTTTGTGCATTTGAAGACGATCGAAGGTGTGTCTTTTTGCAGCCGCGTTTTCGCGTTTATTTTGTAAACCCTTTTTTTGTGAAATAAAGACACACCACTAACTCGTAGGGATTTTTCAATCAAAATACGCGCGATCTCATGTAGGCATGTGTTTTTTAGGGGTGTAATTTTTCTTGTTTATATCATCATTAGTGTTTAACTGATGCATATATTTTCTCGTCTCTCCCTTTACCCTTAGAAGCTTTAACCTGACACCGCTCCACCAAACGTTTTACCCACCGGAGGCATTTAAGTTGGTCCGTTCGAGCAGCGATCCCAATTGCAACGAGGTTTGTCCCGTGGTTGCGAGTTTGGTTTTCCCAACCATGCCACCCATTAATGATTGTTTGCTCTGCTTGTTTGTTTTAGTCGGACGAATTGTTGCAGAAGGTTGAGCTCACCTGCAGCCAGCTGCAACAGATACGAAGATTCTGGCACCAGGGACTGAAGGAGGTGTTTCCAACCGATCCGTAGTGTGGTGTGGTAATGCGATTGTTGTGCATAACGTGGGCGGAAGATTAGGCGGCAGAATGTTTGTAACCCCAAAGATTAGAATATACCTATTGTAGATAGGGTAAAGTTGTACTGCAGTGCGTTGCAAGCAGTACGAAATACTTTGTATGTTGCTCCAGATTGTCCAGATTTTGTATGAAAATATAGAACTTTTCCAATATTCAATGGAATATCATAGCAATTACATTACATAAGTAA
>JXXA01013685.1:0-30207 GCA_000956255.1 Anopheles punctulatus
GGGGGAGATGAGGTCTGGTGGTTTGAAGCAACCTCGGTGACCTCGTAACACCCGGAGGGTAGATATCAGCGCTTATTATCATGTCGATACGCCTGAGCGTTATTTTTTACACACGACCTTTACCGCTTACACAAACTTTAGCTCCATCGCTCCATCGGTGGCGGGCGGATGTAGGACGTAAGACACAAGAAGTATCTGTTTCCGGGGCGGGGCGAGAATTCCGATGAAGAGTGATTTGGGTTACACGAAAACAGTCAGCATTACGTCGGAATGTCATCATCGTGTCATCAAACACCGGGAGAATTCTCCTGTTTTACGCCTCGTTTCATATTTTATAAGTTGTTTTAGCACATTGTCAATGTACGGTCTCTTTGCGCCGTGATCTTAGTGAATGGGGTGAAAGAGAGGGTACCCTCGGGTCAGTGGCACTTATTATGGGAGTAGCATAATAATGATAAAAGTTTACGTGTTCCGCAAACGGCCACTAGGCAAGCACTAGTTGGAGTAGGCTGTGGGGAGATTTTTCAACGTACCGTGAATAAAGTATGCATAGGGTTTTTTATTATGGAATATGAGATTTTTGGTCACTTTTAAGTGCTTTTAACCGCATGTTGATTATATTCTTTATGTGGGACATTTTTTATTTACAGTCAAGCATGGTAAAAAAAAATCTTCGCCACGCATTTATATTAAAAGCAAATCGTTTTCCCCACCAAAAATAGCTCCTACCAGTGAAGTTCTAGCTTGAACAGGTTAAATTTCTGTTACCCAGCCATCATCACGCTCGTCACTTATGACCGCACTTTAAAAAAGTGCATACAAGGCTGACGAGATGATGGATGATTTATGGTGCGCGAAAATTGCTTCGTCAGTAAATTCTCATACGTTTCGTGCGGTTGTGGGCATCCCTGTCTAGTGAACCCGTTACATTTCCAACATTTTATGAATGATTGCTCGGAAAATTTGAACGAATCTCACGGCAGTGAAAGATGTAAACCGTTTGTTGCCTGATAGGTGATCCGTCTGGGTCGTCCGGAACGTGCGGCATGTTTGCTTAAAATGTCTAAAGAAAATAAAACAAACTGGTGACATGATGGAGATTCTTCCGAATATCCCATTGTTGCATCGCTCGCAAACAGTGCAGTAGGCTTGTGAAATAAGACGAAATCTCGAAATCCGCTTCATTCATCTATCCAATCTATTCTTCCCATGCGGTCATTGTGTTCTTACTTCTTTTGCCGAGGAAAAACGGAAGCGGCACTTTGCGCCAGATGAATTAGTATGTCAGGTCTGGTCGACTTTTGTGATGATTTATTTGTTGCGAGTGAGGATGGGGCGCAAACAACTGCAAACTGAAAGAAAAATGCCTTTTCAGCGGCCAATCATCTGTGGTTGTGTTATGTTTGTCTATCTTGACACATCTTTTTGCTCGTTCAATTCACTGTTTTATGCCATGGGCTTCTACTCGGGCAAACAGTGGCCTTACACTCACGGTAGATCGCTTATCGCTTTTCATAAAAAAAATCTCGCCAAAATTGCTCGGAGGTGCGTTCGTGAGCTTAGAAAGCTACGTGGCTAGGAATATAATTTTGTTACAATTTTTTTAAGAAAGCCCTAGGCGTCTACAACCTCCCGGTGGCATGGCTGTCGTATAGAATCCCCGTGTCTATAAGGTTTCCCTTCGGAGACACCTTTTTTCACGGACTGGAGGCTTCGTTTTATTCCATTCGCCGGAATTAAATATCATTCGGAATTGTTTTCGTCGTCCGTTCGCCGCAGGTTCACGTCAGTGATAAATAACGTGGTACAAGCTGACGCGTGGTTGGTGAGTTGCGTGGTAAGAGAAAGAGAGAGAGAGAGAAAGATAAAGATAGAGAGATAGAGAGATGATGTAGAAGAAAAAAACTGAGTGCAAGCTAAAGACTGGAACCGCGAAGCCAAACCGAAGCCTCGACGGTGGGCGAATGGATGGACCGGCATGATCTACGATGTCGTGCGAGTCACTTTTGGCAACGCAGGGACACCCTACTCCACAAAGATAAGCGGTGCTGACAGGTGGCGTGTTGTTTTGTGTTCTGTGATGTTAGTCGTGCGGTGGATCCGTTTGAGAAGAGTGTACAGCACCACCATGGGAAGCCACAGCGATATCAATGACTCAAATTGTATTATTCAAATTGCGAATGCCATCCACAGCTGAAAATCTAAGGTTCACGATGCGATGCGTGCTTTGGAAATTGGGAAATCTGCACAAGAAACGAAGAACGATAGAAGAGCATTGAATTCGGGGAAATATATCAATAACAGCATTGGCGGGATTCGCGCGAATTGTGAGGTTTCTATCAATTGATTCACTTTGCGTTGATTAGTACAGCCAATGCCCTTTGCGTAAAGCCTATATTTTTTCTCGACGCTCGGGGGCGAACTCATAGCAGTGTCAATCATGACGCCAAAATAATAATGCAATACGCGTTACCCGGCCATAGTGTGATGGTTCAGTGTGATGGAAAATAGATAATCTTCATTTTGCCATCTGACATCGCGCAGATGAGATGGGATACTTTTTTGCACGATTTTTGGGAATTTCATTACAACATAAGCTGCCTAATTTGGTGGGCTTAAGAGGGCTGTGTAGCGACAAATCTTGTTGAACTTTGTTGTTGTGCAGATATTATTGGTAAACAAGCTTAAATACATAATGCAATTTGTTATTATCTGTTCGAGACAATCACATCACATTGTTTCACTCTTCCCAGTCATTATTCGCCAGCAGGCGATAGGTTTTCGTCCCCATTTTATATTTCACTACGCTCCGAAACTCACAAGCGCAACCAATCAGAATCGGTAAACATCAATTGTGACAATGGCTTTGTGAAGGCTCCTGCGGGCGCTTCTTGCAGGATGCGGTTGTTTGTGAATCTATTTAAGCATTCATCCTCTGGCGTTATCGCTGAGCGGCAATTTGGAAGATTATTCCGGAAAGGCTATTTTCAGCCGGTGGATGTACGGCAGGACGGATGGGTCAGGACGGAGTCCCCATTAGCCGATAGCCGATGGCGCTATTGGATAGCAATCGAAGCGCAATCGAAATGGACGAACGGCAGTAAGTGTCATATTTTGGAAGAACTTTCACTACCGAGAGCGGACACTTGGTCGGTCGCCCAGGGGCAGCCCACGTGTCGGTGACTATCGGGTGAAATCAATAATGGTTTAGCAAGCCGGAAGATGTTTACTTACTTCTCGAGGGCTTTCATTTGGACATGGTGCGATGACGTACATTTGGATGGGACGACTCGAAGTCAGGCAAAATGTCGACACCAATGTAGGATCTATTCTATTCACTGCTCTATTTGACTCTTTCCAACACACGCTAAACAGACCCAGGCGCTCAACATACGCTCCTTCTTATACGAGTTTGGCAAAAGTTCCCGTTTAATCCGTCAGTTTGTTTAGGAAGTAATTTAGTCAACGAGCTGGAAAACAATTCAACAGCTGTGTGAATCTTTGTGCTACTAAACGAAGGTGTCAGATTGAGAATTTTTTAATCGCTTAAATTTGGTTCCATATTGTGTGAGGCGAAACGGGGAAGCCAAGAAGGTTTTTTAACCCTTTTTTTGTAAACCTTTTTATTTAAAATGTGTTCCAAGACTTGGCAGAAATCCATTCGGCGAGAAAACGCAAAAGCAACACAATACAACAGGTATTGTCTTTTGGGTGGAAGTTAAAGTAAAGCTGAAGGTTCATTTCGCTCTAGTGCGCTTCTGAGCAGCTTGAAGGTGAGCCGCTAGGTGTTCGGGTGGTAAAAGTTAAATTGATTTTTACGCCCAACGTACACCGGGTTTTTCAATGGCAGTGATTTCGGTACTCGATATGAACCGGAAATGGGTGTTCCGGTGGAATAAAAGAAACGGTTCTGATGCAGGGGAAAGTAAAAAAAAACAACATTACGTCCTGATTACTTCCGTCAAACCGTTTATGTAGGTGTATTTACATAATGCTCCATTGTGCTAGGTTAGATGATAGAATTTTACTTACTTGCGTTTCTTCCGATCGGCTAGATTACAGCGGAAGGAAAACGAGCTGCATGTGTCTTTATGGGCCGTAGGATTTGGCGTGAATAATGTATGCGATAGAATTGAAAAATAATCCCACCAACGAACTTACGCATATGGGAAATGTGGGAAATATGGACATGTGTGTTGTTTCCTAGTCGAGCAATCGTCGTAAATACCGGTGGTTCCGGGTAGAAGGAATCAAAATTACTTCAACTCAATTCCCTAATCAACTCTAGCCACCATTACTCAAATGTAGCATCATCGCATGGCATCTGGCAATGTAATTCCCTGCTGGGTGGTATCACCTACCTGATCAGGTAAATCCCCTTGCAGGACAATATGGGTTCACATATCGAAATGTGATTTCGATTTCGTCAAACCTATCGTCAACGTGTAGGAAGATATTTCAAAGACCGGCGTTTGCAGATCCATTGCCAGCGAATCGGCTTCATCACGGTCCCCATCAGATCTCCATCCTAACCACTAGTCACATCGAATCTCATGATCTTGGTAGAACATGGATTGTTTACTTGTTTGTTTGTTTTTTTTTTCTCTTTGGTGGTATCATGCATACCTCCACTACCATCCATTTCGGGACAGCATTGGACAGATGCGTGTCCTGGTCGATGATGGTCTGTGAGAATAACATTGTTACGAAAAAATATACCCTCCAATAAAGAAACGAGCACTTCATAACAGATGGTATGCCCAGGCTGGAAGCACCTAGCACGTAAAAAAATGCTCGTTGAATCTGCTCGGAAGGCGGAAAACACGGGGATGAAATCAATTTTTTATTTATGTTTTTTGGTAAACCCATAAAAATCATACCATCAGGACGTAGAAGACCAGACCCACCTTGCTATCAAGGCAACACATCATCAGGTACGCGCTGGTATCTGGTGGGTGGTGAGGAGAAGCTCGTAACTGAATCAGCTAGCAACCGCAGAGTCATATCGCATATTTAACATCCAAGTCCTTCAAGAGACCATTCAGTAGACTCTTCGTCGAAAGCACACGGTTCCCGGCGAACCGAGAGGAATGTGGAATTGGAACGAGTCAATTGCGAATGACAAGAGCCGGCAAACAAATAATCCGTTTCTGTTAACAAAGCATCCATAAGTACGCAAACTAGTGTACAATAACTCGCCAATAAACCTTCATCCCTCACTCTCCCGACGGTAAGTATAAAGTAAGAATAATGAAGCTTTCATCATCGGTGCTTAAAATTTAGCGAATTATATTTCCCCGGAAAATGAGCGCACAATTCATCAAAATCAGACTATGTGGGAAGCTTTTAACATCGTTAATATTAGCGAATGACGCGACAATCCGTCGAAGATGCTAGATATCGAGTGAGTAAAAGAGAAATCCATGCCACAAGCCATCAATTGACGAAAGCTGCATCCCCCAGGAAATAAAAAAAAAAACAACATTCAGCACTTCAACTCTACCAATAGGTGGCATGCGCTAAGAGGGATATGGCGACATTGGATAAACGGTTTGTTTGTTTATTTACACGCAGCCAAAAAACAACAAGCTTCGAAGAAGATCTTACGGCTGTGCTTTTTTGTTTTGAAGCACGTTGACAACTTCCTTCCTCAAACAGTATGGTGTGCATGTGTGCTCGTTGCGAGTCTAAACGGTATGCAAACTGTAAACAATTTCCGCTCAAGAAGCTCTTCGCTTCCACCGCGTAGCAGTTGTCCAGGATTGGATTTATGGCGCTGATTGATCTATCAAATCGAGCGACGAAAGTCATCGCGAAAAGAAGCATCCCCCGTAACCAACCGAGGCTGCGTCTCCGTCTGTCAGCTTTCAGACACTTCGCTTATCGATGCGGCGTTTTCGTCCTCGCGATTCTTTTGTTGTCTTGCTGTGCTCCTTTATACGCGCGACGTCGCAGTTGACGAAAATTGACAGTGATTTATTTGTCGTTTGGAACGAGCCCGCATGATTGCTTCATTATGCACCGAAAGGAGCACATGAGACACGGCTGACGGAGGAATGAAATTTACATGCGCACATTTAAAAAAAATCTTTTTCGTATAAATGATGATTTTTGTGCTGAAATATCAGCATCTGTCCAATAAAAGTATTCCTTAAAGCTAACCAATTGTCATCATTTCGATTGACAACTGAGTATTAATGTACAAAGCTCCCAGATGGCTACTACGGTCTCATTTTCATCTTTCTTCAGGGCGCGTAAACAACCAAGTTTCGTGCTGCCAAATGACGAAATGCACTACGCGGTCTGGTCGGAATTTATTGGTATGTTTTTAAAACGCTTACATTAAATATTCCAGAAGGTGTAATGGCTGCTCGGATTAATGATACAATTTAATTAATGTTCCTCACGACCCAAGGCTTCAGGTAGCTTTCAATAGCTGTAGGGTGTTTTTATTCAATTATTATGTGCACAATTAGTAGGTGATTAAAAATAAATATCAACAAAAAAACCGTCATGCTTGCTTCACCCTACGATTTCCACGGCTAATTGGAATAATTGAATTACGGTTCACATACATTTTATACCCCGTTATGCAGCCCTAAGCACATTCGCAGCCATATTCGTTTCGTTTTCAACGTTTTGCCATTAAAATGTAATATCAAATGATCACCTTCACCAAAGTGATAATTCTTGTAACGAATGAAACAAAAATCCTCCTCGGTTAGGTATTAATTCTACTTCCGATATTACACTTTTCCATATGCTCCATATCACGCTTCGTGCGGGGAACAATTTTACGGTACCAAATCCACTGCCACATGGTGCATTTTGACAATGTCCTGGTGCCTTTTGGTCTTTTGTTTCAATACCACAGCCACCTGGCTCGGAATGAAATGGGATTGTTTCCCGTCACGGGCTCTGGGATGCACGAACTAGGTCGCAGAAACAAAGGTAACCAAATATCCGAACGTTTTTCATGTCATCAAGCGCTCCCGTACCTGTGGAGAGATTCTCAATGCACAATAGAAAACCATACCGTCGAGCTGTGCCTAAAAATAGTCGAATTCGTTGCTGGGTTCTCTTCGTACATAGGTTTCGCGTGTCTCCGTTACAGGGAATTTCATTTCCCTTGTCGTGAAAAAGCGCCACCAATCATCCGACTCGGTGTGGAAACAATGAAACTCGTTCGTTTTTGCTAATGGATCAATTCAGGAATCGAGGTTTCGGGTGTTAGATTTCCTCGTTGAAGGTAAGCAACGGGGATGACGATACGGCGGGAGTATCACTGGTAATAGCTATAATAGTGGTAATAGTGTGCAAAACTGGTCATAAATCGGAACTGAGCAAATCGAATCCTGAAACATATAACATACCATGTTATACAGGTTTTCATTTCAGGGTGTTGAATTTTTTTTCGAATAATGAATCCATATTCTTAGTTAAATGCGCTGATTTTTTCTATGCGCAATGGTAGTGAGAAGTTTGCAATTTCTTACCAAAAATATGTGAATCAAGCTGTATATTCACAAAATAAAATGATTGTTCTGCTGATTCCCGTACAGTTCCAGTAGTGCACATATATAACATGTACATATACATGTACTCGACACTGAATTCTCCTTACAACATCTTCGATTACTAAGCACGGGAAAACGATTTTCTGTTGCAATACTTTGTGGAAGCATAAGACGGTACACATACAGAGAAGGGGAAAAAAGCAAAAGTATTTATTTGCGACCCTCAGGAGCAGCATTCCAGTTGCCGCCCGCTAAATACTGACATCTTATACGCACGGATATATTTTCTTGTCGTCCTATTTGCTATTATCGTACAAGCGTGCAAGGATCGAATAGAAAAATCACGCTACCAACAATGCGTGACTCCCCCGTTCCTCCTCCTGCCAAGATTTCTACGGCTAGTATTTACAGTGGAATGTTGTGATCGGTCCCATTCGAAAAAATTACGTTAAAAACCCTTCATTTCTTTTGCTTTCTGTACCATAGTTTACCGATCAAACGCCGTACATATCAAGCACTGCCACGAGATTGAAAAACCCATCAAAGGATGTCGGGTAGATTGATGGAAAACGACTTCCTTCTCCTTCCCAACTTTCCCATAACATGTTTGACGGCAGACGCGTTTTCTGTTTATGCCAAACGGGATGAAAAAGCTTTTCATTCTTTCGGAAAAAAAATAAAACATACATACTAGGACAAGATCTTCAGCACCAGGTAGCTTTGATAGTGCGGTGTGAGTGAATTTTATGAATAAAAAATTTTTTTGAAATCGAGTGAAAATGTAAAAAGGAAAAGGGGGACAATTGTGTCGAGGCAGTAGAAAAAGGGTCTGGAATCTTTGACAAAGAGTTCGTATAAGATGTTTAGTTAGGACTCGTTAGGATTTGGGGTGAGCATTCTTCAACTGCTATTTCGTGTTAAATAAATGTTTTGATTATTTTAATAGACAACTCGACCTCGCCTAGATGCGATTAAAAGGAGATGGAATGTACTCATACTCGGTGTGAAAGAGCAATATTTATGTTATGAATTACATGCCCCAGGGGAAAACCTCCCTAAAAACACAAACACAAACACACACACACACACACACACACACACACACCCAATTTCATGTGCCATGAACCTTCAAAAGGAGCGCACCAACTGGGCGGAAACATACAAAAACATAGGCAATAGGTTTTCCCAAAAACGTGGAATACAATCTGTGAAATATTCACGATGGCACCAACTGTAGCTGTTGTGCAGCGAAAAACTATTACAACATCCACTTAGCATAATTTGCAGGCATGACTTTCAAGCAAAAAACAACTTCAACCATTTCTTTTGCAGAGCTTTGCATTCAGTGTGAGAGGAAGATGGTTGCTGTGATGGTAAGACGAAAAAAACAAAAAATTTTACTTTCACCCGATGGTTTTGATACCTTGCCGAACCTTTTCCCACTGATGGCGTTCGGTGATAAATGATCCACTTCATACGCGAGGCCAACCTGATACGTTAGCTGCTAGGGAAAATGTGAGGTTTGGCCGTACACACGTTCCCACACACTCATCACGGATCAGTTTCGGGGCTTTCGAGTCGTAAATTATGAGCATCGTTTATCATCACACCTCGTGCCTGGTCGCGTTCGGTGTACCAATGGAACGAACAATTTGACACTAACTTCTTGAGCCACTTTTAAGCGCCGTGCTTAGCAGACATGAGTACCATTACCACTGCCGCTGCTTAGGCAACGCTCCGCCTCCGACTCCGACAAACAGACGGAAAGCAAGGTGAAGAATCGATCGTCCAAAAGCGCGACGCAGAATAGAACACGGACAGAAACGTACCGACACACCAGTTGTTGGTTGGGGATGAAAACCAAACGACCGAACTGGCAC
The DNA here is from genome assembly GCA_000956255.1 of Anopheles punctulatus. NCBI lineage: Eukaryota > Metazoa > Arthropoda > Insecta > Diptera > Culicidae > Anopheles > Anopheles punctulatus. Next base: position 9,398 of record JXXA01013685.1, read on the forward strand.
GCATTCGTTTTCACTTTTCCACTTCAGCAGAGCAAGCGAGCAGTTTTGGAAAAGTGATACACTTTTCCGCTCAGTTTCCGCCAAATGCTCTAATGAGAATGAGGGAAAAGCCGGGAAATCACGACTGCCCCGAAAACAGGGATTCATCAAAAGCTCCGACGCAGACAGCGGTGATGCTAACGCGATGCTGTGCTAACATCGTTTCAGGGAAGTTGTGTGAAAAATTTAATGGAAGCGCACCAAACACGCACGTTGAGATTTTAATGAGCAACCAAGGGTACGATGGTACAGAAAAGCGATGAGACTTATCGCTACCGTCGGTTAATCAGCAATGATCCATGTACGAGCGAATATCAGCCTCCGTCGCGTGGGTGAGATGTACCACTCTGGACGAGCACATAATCCTGCAATTCATCCAGTGTTAGCTTTAACTTGTTGTTAAAGCTTACATAAATGCAGCACCTTTGTACGGATTGATGAACTACTGCTTCACCAACTGCTATTATACAACCACAATCCGGTCTGGTCACACGCACACACAGAAACGAAACCAACTCTGACAACCATGCTGTCCTCAAGTCGGATCGGAATAAGAATATGCGCCATGCCATCGAAACACTCTCGGCATTGTGTAAATGTTTAATAGTTGAAGCGTTTTACCCCCGAAGCAAAGCCCGTACGTGACACCGGCAAATAATACGATAATGGCAGCGAAGCATTAGCCTGAGGATTGGATTGGCTTGTTTCTTTTTTTTTGCATGCCGGGGCTCTGTGCGTGCGTCGTCGTTATCAATTCCATATACGTCGGCTCTTACATTCGTTAGCGAAAAGTACAAACAACACTTATCCTTTCACAGAACACAACCAGCAGCTACTGAATGGATGATGGGAATTTGAGATGAAGTGGTTCAGCGGAAATGTTTGTTTTCTCTTTTATTTTTGCTTCTCCTCTATTAAATACTCTTCAAACTAATGAAGGATTAGAAGGTTATGCAGTTTTCTGGAAACCGCATGGCACTCTCAATAGCTTCATTTGACTTGGGAGTCATAAAAAAACATTAACGAATCCTTTCATGCAACAGTAATGGGGAAGCACACGATGATGAGCTGTACTGATCAAATATTAATTAAACCCAAACGCCTCGCCGGTGAGAAGTTTCATTAAAGCAATCGCCCTTTTGTTGTGCGCTTTTTTCATTTTTAACAATTGAATGAAATTTCACATCAAACGGTAAATTTTGATAGCACAACGAAAACTCGAACGGTAAATGTGCGGTCTCAAAATAGCTTCCATTTTAGGATACGAAAAGCACCATCGTGTGTGATAGTACATTGTAAAAATTTGAAAAAATTGGAAAAACTTACCCTTACCAAACCATCGCCATTGGAGATTGAGTTTAATGAGATGAGTCTCGAGCGATCTCTGGCGCCATTTTATAAAGCAGAAAAAATAGCCATCCCACTGAAACCCATCCTAATGAATGTTAAGTTTCACTTATTCAAGTTCGTGTTGGGTCTCTTCAAACAAAAAATAAATAAATGAGAAGAAAACCGCCCGCGAATGGTGCTACAAATGTTCATTACTTTCTGAACCGGTTCTTGCGTCATTTTAGGTCAAACGATCACGATGGACGACAAACCATTGGCTAGGGCCTGCTGGTGTAAACTAGTCCCAACCCGGAGACGATAACTTTACCCTTCGATATGGCGGAGAATTTATGTTTGGCAGCAGCAGGGTTACGTACAGAATTGAAATTTATTGACTCAAACCGAAACCGAACCACGGATGATACCACACTTCACTAAGTAAAAAAAAAAACCAAACGCACTCGCAGTTCAAATCCTTCGGGTTGGTTTGGGGGATGTAGTCATAAAAAGGGAGTAAGGAAATCTTAAAGGAAATAAAAAAGAATTTGCCATCAATTTCCGGTCACCGGACGACGTCGGTTTAGTTGAGCAGCCGACAGGTCCAATGGGCACCGGAATAGGGCACATTTTTACGGTACCGAAGGACGATGAGGGCCTGGCCCTGTTTGCTGGCCGACGGGTAGATAGGAGAAGGTTTGAGGTTTATTTATGTGGCAAGTAGGACGTTGTTTCTATCATGGATCTCCAAACGGCCAGCGATCGAATCGATAAGCAAATTGATGTTTTGTCACGTGAAACGTAAAGTTCGATGGCTAGATACAGCGAAGCGGTGAGGATTTTTTATGAGTTTGTGCAGACCTTTCGGACCTGTAGATAATTGGTGCAGGACGTGAGTTTTGTGGAGCTACTGTTTCCAAGGTGGTGTTGAATAATTCAAAAGATTTTGTTTTTTGGTTGGTTTGTTGGGCAAACACACGTCCAATAAGTAGTACAAGTAATTCTCTTGCTTAACCCGCATGCCAACACAGAAGAGATCATTTATCTAGTTGATGCAATATTATCTATTGCAATCAGTCTATCTTATATCTAAACGACGTCACGCAAAGAGGTGCTTGTGGGAAAATCAAATTCCCCCAGGTGCTTCACTCCAGAAGCGATGTTTGTGACGGTCGTATTCGATCTTCGGGTTCAATAGAGCGGATGAAACATAATGTAATTAATTAATTAATTTGTTATTCATCGCGCCGTGGTCCAGGATGAAATCTATCGAATATCGTCACCGAAAGTGGACGAAATCGTTTTGCTTGGCTTACCGACCACAAGAGGAGGTGGAAAATTGTTTCGACTCGAGTCGTACAGTACGTACTTGACCGGACTGGAAACAGACTGAACCTGTCTTCGCATCGTTTTGTCCTGAAGAGCAATGATGCGAGAATGGGATTCTGATTGATTTATGTGGCCATTTTTTCACTGCCACCGAAAGTGGTATCGGGATCCAAACAAAAAAACAGCACCTTGGGGGGCTATTTTTCTGGTACTTTAATTTGAATAAATCTATTTTTCCTTTCACGGACGAGTGCTTTTTCTCCTTACACGGGAATTAAAAATCCTTTTCTTTTTAGTCCTTGGCTTTCACTGTTGCCCTTCTCACATACCCATTACTCATTTCCGCACCATCCGACAAACGACTTTCTAGCTACCATCGGTTCTTCTTGATCGTTGCGTGCGTAAAAAATGGCAAGCGGGAAACGATGGTCCGCAGAGGTCCATAAAAAATCACATTAAACGGCTCTTAATGCGGCTGATGATGTGGAAGGTGAGCATTTGACATGCTTCACCTGTTTTCTGATGAATGATGACCGTCAAATCGGAGCGGAGATGGGGGCGAACTCTCTTCTTCTCTCTCGCTCTCTACAAGGAATCACTCCACGCCGGTTAACATCCGTCCCAAAAAAAAAGGGAAAAGTCCGGCTACAGCCGTTTTGTGAATCGGGCTGCAAATAAATTTCCCGGTCTGCTCAAGCGAACCACTTCATTCCATGTTGGACTTGTTTTGTTGTTTTTTATCTTTCTCTGATTAGAGTGCCGTATCTTTCGTTAGCTTTTCAATTGAAGGAGACTATGGCGAGGAAGTAAACGGACTTACTTAGTTACCATGGAACGGTCTACGAACGGGTGACTTTGAGTAGGCGACGACGAGCAGATATTTATTTATCCATGACGGAGTATCCGCACGGTCGCATGGAGCGCTCAGCGTACTGTGCGCCTTAAAGATGGCGAATTCAGTAGGAGCGGAGATAGAAAAAATCAGCCTCTAAGCCATCAACATCGAAACAAAGAACCGTGGTATGTATCGGTGGAAAAAATAACGCCATCGAGGGTTCTATTCCATCGGACGTTTTACTTAGCCCACGAAGAAGTATTCCGTAAAAACCAGTGTTTGGACGATATTTTCATGAGCATTTTTTTGTGCGCGTTTCCTCAGATCGTTGTGCAATAAAAATGCGATACATGAAGCGTACGGTGGAGCGCCGGAAGCCATTTTAAGAAGATTTTACCTGATGAACGCTAGACCTAAACCCTCCTGCTCGAAAAACAAAAAAAAACATTTCGAAAAAAACAACTCCCCAACCGCCGGGAGACGGTCGCCAAAGGTAGGCTGGAGAAGCGTACGGGGTTTCCCATTTTTTCATCATCGATGATCGGAAAATGAATTGTAGAAAGACGAATCGGACTCACGTCACGCGTGGAAGAAGGGAGAGGTATGGAAGAAAGAGGGAGAGCAGGTGGCTGAGTGGATAATGGAGAATTTGTGAAATTCGCAAAGAAAAGCAATTTTCGTTTCGTTGATTGAAAAGAGTGCCGCCACTGGAGGATTCTTCCGAAGTTTTTTTCCTCCCCTGCATCTTCTTCTTCTTTTTTGGCCTCAAATGCATGCGCGATGGACGAGCCGAGTCACTCACGGTTCACGATACAACACTCCGTGACGGTACTGCGAAAGAAATCGGCATCGCTCGGTAGATGATAATGTATTTTTCACTTTAAAAGCGCCTACCAGGCTTCGGTTAAGCCTCCCAGGTGTCCTGGGCTGCTGGATAAATATCGAGGAATGAATATCGTGTTTGGTTTCCGGGAACATCCCCCAGCCAGGTGTTGGTGAATAATATATACGATCTCTACCGTGTCCACCCGTCCCGGACGACGCGAGCTTAGGCCGAGTGGGCTGAAAGACCAAGCAACCGAATGTTTGCGTAACGTCGTCTCAGGGAATGTGAAGGATGGTTATGATTTCGAGGAATTAGCTGTCAGCTTTATCCCCTGGTGGATTTTCACTTTGTGCGAGGTACAGTATTCGTGTAATCAAAATCTCTAATCCAGTGTGTCCACAACTTCACTCTCATTTGTATGCATCTTTCCGGGATAACACCGGACCCAAGCCGTTGCTTGTGTCGCATCATAATGAGATCCCGGAATGATGGCTTGATTTACAACGATAATCATGATTAACTAATTATTTGCGTAAATAATTACATAATGGCTAGAGGCTACAGTTCATGAAAAAATACCATAAATATTGCTGTTCAATAGCATAGCTTTAAATGCTTGGTGAATACAAAATTAGCAAAGAGACTTCATTAAGTTTACGGCCACTGCTCGCCTTATGTCAAGAGAACATTAAAAACTAACGAAAGTCGCGAGCATAATCGGCTGTCTTGACCATTGCAATTTTTCATCGCCGTGCCTAGCCGTTCTTAGCTGACAGCAGGTCGTTTCACCCGTCAGGACCCGGGAGCGATCAGCATGTGATTAATGTGGCCAATGAAGGCAAGGCACGATTCATTACGCAGAACGGTATCGATTTCTGGGAATGATGACGATGACCGTCCCGACGAGATGCGCCATGACACCGAGAGGAACGAGAGGTGTCCGAGAAGAATCGATACCGAAATTTGGCCTCGCAAGCGGGGTTTAATGGATTAACGGGCGAAGGTCGTCCCGATACTCGAAACTTCTCTCAACGCTTCTACTTTCCTGGTGGGTTGCGTGCCACAGTTGAACGTTCATTTCCGGTCCGGGAAACGATGTTTTGGAAAAGTTTCCGGACTACGCGGTGAGGTATACGGTAAGTTGGTTTGGGTTGTTTGATTCTTTTTTTGTGTTCCTTTCTGTGGCCGACCGACGAAAGTGCGTGACGTGATAAATGGTGATGGTGAAGATTAGCCCACGAGCTTTGCGGTTCCTCAGCTTTTGCAACTATTTTTTTTCCTCATATCGGTGGTGGGAGTTTTCGTGGCACAGTTGGACAGTCACGATGACCATGATGGTAATTACGCCTATTCCCTGGGGTTGCGCGCCACACCACATCAGACGTTAGATGGAAAGCAATTGAATCGTTGGGCTCAGTTGGGAAATCAGTTCCGACCTGATGGAGTTTCTGGAATCCGCATGATTTTCAAATCTTTTCACTCTGTCTCCGATTCCAATGAATTGCAGGGCAGGGTTTTTGGTGACGAGGACAAATTACAAATTGTCAATACGTCATGGTTCCTGGAATTATGATGGTCAGTTAAGTAATTATGTAAACATTGTTATTTTATTTATGCCTTTTTCTACTGTCCTTTGCAAGGGTTGATGCTTTAAAAAATACTTTTTATGGAAAGATATATTTCCTTCCAAAATTTACTTAATTTATCTATTTGTCTAAGCATCCTTCTCATTAGATCCTCCATTAATATTAATTCAATGTAATGAAGGGAGGAAAAAAACAAACGCCCGACTATTATAACCACGCTTTTGTCGCACTCCGGCACCCTAGATGATTTTCGAAGGGAGACCGAAATTTAATTGATGCCCCACGCTGCGACGGCAGACCGGCAGGGGGATGGTTGATTGATTTATGAACCTTAACGACGGAAGCGTCCTAATGTCGAGAACCCAACAACATGCCGACGGTACTCTACGGTGAAGAAAATTGAATATTTTATTACGAGCATTCGGCTTATCCGTCGTGTGGTCGTAAACGTCGACCTTTGGAAGATGTGCGTACAACTGGTGCGTAATTTCTCATTTCCGCTTTGAACGAAACTAGAAGAATCGTAAGGTTTTCGTGTGTAAAAAAGCAATTTAAAACGAGACGAGCGGAAGAATGTTTTTTCCAATGAAATTATATAGGAAATTGATACAGTAATATATCAATCCTACAGAAGAAAGTTTCGAATAAAATAAAACGACCGCAACAGATACGAAACGTAACGAGCTCGAAAGCGATTGGAGCAACTTGTAGAGAAAGCAATTTGTTTTATGCTAATCTCAGACCACTTACACAGAGCTCACGAGTACTTTGAATATTCCGGTTGCAAAATAAAAGTGTACACTAAGCGTACGGAAGTACACTATTCTAATTATTTTAATGCATTTTAGTGCCTATCACGGCTTACTGAACTTTGCCAATTTATTTTAAGCCTCCTCCGGAAGGATCCTCACTTAATGGTTATTGAACATTGCTGATGGTCTTATCGTAACACACAACTATCCTTTTAGACGGCAGTCTGTGATAAAGAATCAAATTTTGTACAATGTTTCAGTAGCTTTCCAGAAACAACTCAGCAGTTTCTGTTTGCATAACGATCATATCTTATGCTCGTTTCCACCCATCGCATGTGTCTCGATACCATTGTTTATCATAGTTAGAACCAAAGAACATCAAACTCACCCTCACCCTCACCCTCACCCTCACCCTCACCCTCACCCTCACCCTCTCCCTCTCCCTCAACCTCGGACTCAGTCCCAGGCAGGGTTCTCATTAGCATGCTAGACATTATCATAATCCACAGCAAGCGGCAATCTAACACATTCCAATCTAGAAGTCGATAGCATGGTCCGTTCGTCTGAAATCGGAAGCGAATGGAGGAATGCTAAAAAGGTTCGGATGAAAATAAAAAAAAATCACCACAATCCCTGGCCATTAACCCTTTGTTGATCTTCACCTGCAGATCAAAACCGTGCCACAGGTTCTGCCCTAATGCATTGATTGATGTAAATGTTTGCAAAAGATTCTTTCATTCATTCCCATACACAAACATACTCTCAAGTGTTCTCTTTCAGTTTGTAAAATATGGTGGTAGGAATCTCTGCAGCGCGGAATCAACTCATCCTCGTTGTTGGTACAAAGCTAAGAAAGATTGCATGTGTTTCTCAGTACGTACGAAACGGAAAAAATGGGAAGCAAATGTTGAACCCCAAACTAGAATATTCATTTTACCTAGAGAGATGAATTACCGTTACCGTGGCCACAAGAACACCATGCTCCATAAATATTCAAGTGAGACGCTTCATAGAGCTAATGGTGGTTGCATTTAGCTATAAAAAAGAGCGCATGAGTGTGCATTGAAAGTTTTGCGGTGGATTCTTGCCCCCCGGCGGGTTTTTTCCGGATACATGCCATAATCCGCTTTCGTCACACATGCTCTAATGAAACCTAACGAGCCACAGCATGGTGCATCTTTTCAATACTTCCTTTGGGGTGGCAAATGTCCAAAGCAACTATGTTCCATTCGGAAAAAGCTACCATTACCGGTGGAAACGGATCCCATACTTTTAGCAAAGGTTGGACGGATCATTGGTTTGCAGAATACTTGATGTGGATTTATTCGTAAACTTTGCACAACATACCAAACCAATCCTACCGCCGAATGGTGGGATTCCTTTATCTCGATAGGATTTTTTAACGTTTTTGCGAAACTAATTACGTCAACTATGGAGCAGCCGCCGCCACCCCGTAATGGAGACGCCCGGTTGCTCATCGAAGCAAAACTTTGTCACCATAGTAACCGCGGCGGTGGATACTTCGTGATGGTGGTGATGACGGGAAAATTTGTTGTGAAGGAAAATGGTTTTGTAACGCAGCAACAGTGATCGCATCGACCGCGTCGGATAAGCGAGCCAGAAAAATGGTAATGGAAACTTTTCCTTAATGAACCCTTCCCTAAGACAATACGCGTTCTGGGAGAATATATAACAAACCGCCATCGGTCGTGCGCCTTGGGCTGGTTGTTTTGTTTTCCACGGGGCTTCAGTTTTCTAAGCGGTCCTTCGCGCAGCAAAGGGCAATGGCAAAGGGGTAAGGTAGCAACTTTGCAACAGTTTTCCAGTGCACGTGTTGATGGTGTTTGATAGCTGATGTCTTCGGGGGTTCTTTCTTGCTAATACTGTTCCGAATACACTAAAGCGAAGAAGAAATTATTTACGATTCCCTCGGGTCTTTGTAGGACTTTCGTGTCTCGGGAGTCATTTATTGAGCTTTCACTCTGTCGCAGTCCGAAGCCGGGATCAGTGAAAACTTTCCACTCTACGGAAGCAGCAGCATAAAACCTATCAACTGCAGACGAATGGCACTGTTTTAACACACACCCAGCAGTGAGATAGTTGTTAATTCAAAGTGAAAATGGAAAATGGGAGGCGATTTGCGTCGATTTGGGGAGCTGAAAGAGTTTGTTTGCAACAGCTAAGCGAAATAGTGTCGCTGGTGAAGATAATTACACATTCGGCGTTTTAAAACAATTGAATGTTTCTTCGGTCAGAACCATTTGGAATCATCCAACATTTTTATAGATTTAGTATTTGAAAATATGCAAAAAGAATATGCGTATAACGTACAGTTCTTTCTTAAAGAACTCCAAAAGATCGTCAAGGAAACATAAAGGTTACCGAAAAGGTATGTATAGTTACGTATTGCTCAACCCGAAGAGACGGATACGACTTATTTTCGGCTGGTACATGTTATTTTGAGTTTATTTCGCAAATCGCGAAAAGGCTAGCGTTCTTTCGAAACGAATCGAAATCATACTACGCTATCATTTATTCAAAACGTGTTTCATTATACGTTTACTGTGCTTATCTGTATAATTGAACAACAATAAGGCTTCAATCAATATCACATAATTTAAAACCGGTGGATTCTGTTGCAAGCCATTCAGTCCAATATTGAATGCTTTCAAATGGTGTCCAATGTCATCGGAAACACACATTCCCTACACGACCAAAATGACGGTTTCGGATGTCATGGAGTAATGGTTTTCCTTGGAATATTGCGGGCTGCGGTTTTGCAATATCATAAATATGTTTCATTGTATACCGTCGCTCAAGTGATGAAGCACGAGGCAGAAAGCGAAAGACAGGCGTCAGTGTTACGTTGACGTTCTGCTATAGACTTGGGCCACGCGCAATGCATGAAATATTCATCCAGTTTGACAAGTTTCGGAAACCGTCCATTGACGGATTGTGTCGTCAGCAATGTTTCCATTGTTTGAATAAGAACCATTTTACAGCGGATAAATCGTTTCCCTTTTTGTGATACGCACACGTATGGTGATAAGCACGCGCTCGTAGGCGCGGTTTTATTAATCCTTTTGCTCAATTTCAATACTGCGACTGCTGCAATATTTCTATCGCTTTGTATTTGTCTTCGTCGGTAGTAGTAGTTGAAGCTTTTATGTAATGTACTGTTTGCTCAACAGAAACATAGCATTAAGGTAATTTCGATTAGAAAAACCATTACAAATTTACACACGGGGAAATCAGTATCAGTATCCCTATAACGATCGGTTGTCCACCACAATGGAACAAAACTTTCTACGTTGTTCGTAAGCGCTTTGTTCGACGGATGGGTCCGTCTGAGAGCCCGAGCGTAAGACTAGATTGAGCCTGGTGTATTGAATGACGTATTTATTTTACGGTATAATTAACACTGTCGATCGTACTGAGCACAGAATGTTGACGTTTCCATCGTGCAAAGAGATACTACAAAAGCCACTACAGAAAAGAATTTAATTGACATCTGTTAAATCTAGACACATCAATATATTGTATCTCTCTCTTTCTCTCTCGCTCGCTCCATCTTTCTCAAGATTTCTTCCGAAATTCTTAGACATTTTTATCATTTATATCAACCCACACTGTTAATGGGTCTACGATATCCTAAGTCCGACCAAGTCGCCGTAGTTGCCGCTACGGATTCCCTTTCGCTTGCGAGATCATCTATTTGTTTGTGATATTATCAAAGAAGTTCGAGATTTGCGAGGTGAGAATCCTGGCGGTTGATATTTGTAAAACTAATTTCGTTTCATCGATCCCCCACCAGCGATAGTTGATTGCTCGAAGCAGTTAGGTGACATTCTTCTGGAGCCAGGAAGCTAACCGATCTCGCGATTCGCGAGGCGACACGAACGAAAATCGATAATCAAACGATGATGACTAGGCCGTATCGGTGGACACTCAAACACACACGTTTTGCACCGGAAACGCCGGCCTTCGGAATGATGTTGTTATCAACTTCACCCGCCCATGAGCTTGTTTGCGTGCAGCAGTTTGCTGTGGGAACATCGATGAAAACATCCTCCTTCTCCCGCATTGGCCGATTGACCTGCGGTGTCCAATAAATATTGCCGTGGGTTTGCGATCCAATTCGATTCGCATGACACGTTCAAGAAACCAGGCCTCTAATACTACCGGTTGTAGCGAATAAACTCAATTACTGAATAACGAATTCGTTAGTGCTGAACTTGAACACGCTTCCGAAATATTGAACACCAAACCAGATACAGAGCGCTGCAACGCTGAAACGAATCGGGATGTAATCAATTGGATTAGTGAGCTGGAAAGGCAGTCGAAGAGTCGAATGAAACGAACGTCGTTGCATTTGATGCATGCTGCGGACCACAAAATATCTCGACAATATTGCAACGGTCACTGCATCCATGCGGCAATGATGAGTGTTTCATTGGGAAAATGTTTCTTTTAGAAAGCATATAATGGGTGGATGATTAATCGCAACCAGCTCTAATTACGCCCGTCCATCGAAGCGCCATTGAGTTTGAATGTGATGTTGCTGGTGTGATGATTCACTGTTGCTTTTTCATCAACTAGTATCGAACTAGAGGGAACTAGATTAAAGATTATGAAAAAGTTTTTGTACCATTCAATACGATGCACATGTACAAATAGAAAAATCAGTTTTACCCAACTAAATTTGTAACAAAGTACCAAGGCATCGAACGAATACGATTAACGCTTCCGGTAACATGGTGCCAACGGCATTCGATTACATCACCCCGGCTTAAACACGGGCTGTCACTCTTTGCGACAAGATAAAGCGTTGCTCCGCATATTTCCGTTCCAAGGCATCCGTCGGCATCCATACCAGCCACCAGACACCGTCGGTGGTGATTGACAGCCTAGATATTATCGCCAGATTAAGTAACACTACACTGGCATGTTGTACGACATCATGTCGCCAGCGGGCACACACATACATACACACACACTCACGCATCAGCCGGCTCGATCCCGAAAAGTGCTGCTAATCAATTCGACATCACCATTCAATAATCCCACAACGCCCAGCGCACAACTGGTAGCACCCGACCGTACACAACCCTATTACACTTTCATAATGGTGGCGCGAGCAGTGACAGCACACCATCTGGGGAATGTGATTTTTTTCTGTTGTTCCACAACAACTATTTCTGTATCAAACGAGATACTGATACGCTATATTGTTTTACTTTTTTTTCTTTTTCTCGCTCCGCCGTGTAGGAAAAACGTAACGTTATAGACGAAAATCGAATGTAAAAACCCCGAACAAGTCATAAAAGCACACAAATGTGGCGCTCGGCGTGAAACATCCGCAGCGGAACGGACAGGTCGAGCACATTCGTCATCGAGGTAATCATTTCGGGATTCATCCTGTGTGTTTGTCGTCAGCCGTTTTGGCGTTGCAATGGATCCATCTGAATCGGCGCGTGTGGACGATGTGCGGAGATAAGTACCCAAAACCCAATCGAAGATTGGCTTCAGTACGTGCCGCGCCACCAGCACCAGTAGCGTGGAACGTGGGAGTCACTGCGAGTGACACTCGCCCCACACCGGGTCGCAAATCGACGCAAAGACAGTTTGGCAGCTTGTGTGCGTGTGATCGTAAATATTTTACTATCACGTAAGGGGAAAACCACGGAATGCTGACGCCAGTGGCCGCCGGCCTGATTAGCTTAGTGGGCGCCGTGACTGTGGCAACCGCAGTCGCATCTCCACCAGTGACGATGGCGTCACTTCTCCTCGATCCTACCGGGTTTCCGCGGCTGGGAACGGTGGCACCGGTCACACTTCACATGCCAACGCGAGGACTTCTCGCATCGAACACAACGAACCTGACGCTGACGCTCGAGGAGTTGCTTCTTTTCGGGCGTTCTAACGGAACGACGGTGGCACCAGCGACCGTCGACAACGATATCATCTTCTCGAACAAACTGGTGCAGATCGTGTTCTGCGTGCTCTACTCGAGCATCTTTGTGCTCGGTGTGTTTGGCAATGTGCTAGTCTGTTATGTCGTATTCCGCAATAAGGCAATGCAGACGGTTACGAACCTGTTCATCACGAACCTTGCGCTCTCGGACATACTGCTGTGTGTACTGGCCGTACCGTTCACGCCGTCCTACACGTTCATGAGACGATGGGTGTTTGGGAAGCTGCTCTGCCACACGGTCCCACTGGCTCAGGGTTGCAGCGTGTACATATCGACCCTCACGCTAACGTCGATCGCGATCGATCGATTCTTCGTCATCATCTATCCGTTCCATCCACGTATGAAACTGTCCACCTGCATCACGATCATCGTGCTGATATGGTCGTTCGCTATCATGGTGACGATGCCGTACGGTTTGTATATGCGGCTGCACGGAGTGACGGCGAACGGCACGCAAGCGAACACCACCAACAGCGCCCTTTCGAATGCAATGTACTGCGAGGAACTGTGGCCATCGGAAGAGATGCGCAAAACGTTCTCGATCGTCACGTCCATCCTGCAGTTTGTGCTGCCGTTCATCATAATGGCGTTCTGCTACGTGTGCGTCTCGATCCGGCTGAACGATCGGGCGCGCACCAAACCGGGCAGCAAAACTTCTCGCCGGGAAGAAGCGGACCGGGATCGCAAGAAGCGCACCAATCGCATGCTTATCTCGATGGTGGCCATCTTCGGTATTTCCTGGCTGCCGCTAAACGTCGTTAACATGTGCAACGACTTCAACTCCGACATCAACAGCTGGCGGTTTTATAATCTCATCTTTTTCATCGCACATCTGACGGCGATGTCGTCCACCTGCTACAATCCGTTCCTGTACGCCTGGTTGAACGATAACTTCCGCAAGGAGTTCAAACAGGTGCTGCCGTGCTTCGATCCGTCGCGTGGCCGGGCGGGTACGGTCGGTGGCAATCGGGGTGCCGGTGGCGGTGGCTGGCGCTCTGAACGAACTTGCAACGGAAACAACGATACCGTGCAGGAAACACTCATAGCGAGCTCACAGGTGCTTCCCAGCAGTCGTAGTTCACAACCGCAGCAACAGACACACCAACTAAGCTCGTCCTCCAGCCAAGGGCACGGCAATCAGCCGATGGTCGATTCGATTTTGCTCTCGGAGGTGGTACCACCAATCCCACAGCTACCCCCGCCACTTGGCGGCAACATGTTGCCGAGTGTTCAGAGCTCCGAAACGGTGATTCTACCATCGGGGGTGCTCGAAACTCCGTTCGATGTGCAGCTCGTACCGGGTGCGTCACCGACACCGAGCACGAACGTCACATCGGATCCTACGAACGCGAGTGTCCGCAACGGGCTCAACTATGCTATCACCAACCCGAAGCTTTCGTCACTGATCCTCATCAACGATGGTACCACGGCGGACTCGAAAGTTCCCGCCATTCTATAAGTTCGCCGTCTCACAGCAGTCAAACAGAGACAGAGATTTCACTCGATAGGTAAGCGCATCAGCGGCTGGGATACGCAAACGTATTTTCTACTAATAAAAGCAGCAGAAAGCAACCTCGACGTAACGGAATTTACGCGCACGAAAGCACCGCCAAAGCAGGGAATAATAATTAGATAATTGAAAAATTCTTCCCCCTTTTTTGTCAGTAGCGATTTCATTTTTGTTTTATGATTCGGACTTTTCACGTTTTATATGGCCCGAAGCTAACTTCAACCAAATGTGTGTTGGCCGCACTGCTAATGCCATAATCGGTTGCAATTCTGCCCCGCTTTAGTCGCGTTGCTGTTTGTTATGGAAATGTATTCAAATAGTCTTGGCACTGAATGGTGGACTTCTTTGCGAAAATCTTCGCTGAAGCTCTCGCGAGTGTTTTTGTTCCGTTTAGCTTTTCGCTTCAAAATTGCTTGTGTTTATCTCGGAGGAGGGTGAGCGTTTTGTACCAATGATTTCAAACGCTTTGAAAGTGGAATTATTCGTTCGGACCAAAAAAAAAACTGCTTATCCCAAACTGTAATACCCCAGACCTGAGCCTTAATCTTGCGAGATTTTATACGAACAAACATTGCGTCGAACGATGCATTTTTTTTTTACTAACCTACTCGCCGTTAGGAATTGTTAAAGAAATTTTTCATATTGTCTTTCAAGTTTTATTCAATACTCCTCAAAATTCTACAATGAATCAAACCACAGTAAAACGTCCACCGCAGTGCTGTGCGAGCTGCATATTATAAATTACTCAAATTGAGCACACCTACTCGTAAGTCCTGTAATTAAACTGCCAGCCGGTAGGATATCCGGCTTGTATCATTTGCTGAACGACCGCTAACCATAAAATGGCATAATGTTTTGCTGTTTCGCTTGGCTTTTTTCTTGCTCTCGGCCCCCGGAATTTTACCACTAATGCCGTCGGCCATTACGGATTACGAAGGCCTTCCTACTTGTCCGGATGGAACCGGAGGCGAAAAAAAACTCATAACGCACGGTATTAAATGAAGATAAGGACCGAAATGTTTGCACCAGAGAGAAGGTTGGTTTTCAAAGAAACCAACATTACGGGACGCCAAAGCAATAAAACCGAGCGAAAAGGACGAATTTTCAGGTACTAAGACACGTTGTTCCGTGTTACTCTCTGTGGGAGGAGGGGTTGTTAATCGTCTCGCCTCGTGCCGGACACTTTTTTTAGCTCCGCAAAACCATGGAATCGGTGCGAGTGGAGACTTACGACTGAAAAAATGCTGAATTAATCGCGCCGATGCTTAAACATTCCGCTACATGCTAGTCTTCAGTCAGATGGTTATTGAATTAAATTGAGTTTATTGTCAATTACGAACATAATCGCACATATAACCATATCGTTTTGGGAATGCTGGAAAACGGTTCTTCGAACCGATCACTGAACGGCGATTTTAATCGCTTTCCAAACAATCGAATCGTACCAAATCCGGACGATGGTTCGGTT
This sequence comes from Anopheles punctulatus, assembly GCA_000956255.1. Taxonomy (NCBI): domain Eukaryota; kingdom Metazoa; phylum Arthropoda; class Insecta; order Diptera; family Culicidae; genus Anopheles; species Anopheles punctulatus. The sequence goes on from JXXA01013685.1 coordinate 25,043, forward strand.
TCTCATACAATAGAAAAGGATTAGTTCGGGTGGATGGAGGTGCTGTCGTGTCCAGAGTACACGCGTAAAATAAGATTATCCGGTATCCTATTTCAATCGAACGACCGATCAGGATCGACTAAAGGATTAGTTTGGCAAAGTGTGTTAAGCACACCGTCGGTGTGTGCAACGATACTTTCCACACGCGAGCCACCAAAGAGGCAAAAAACATTAAGCATGACTCATTGGCCTCTCGAGCAGCAAAGGAAATCATCGGGCAAGCTGCATTCACAAGGTATCCACAAATCAGTGTTAATAGTGTGCTGAGTTAATGGAGTTTCAGTACAAAGTGTTTATTATGTGCCCGAGACCAATAGAGACGACTGGGCAGAGCATTTCGACAAACAATGAGATCCCTCTTTAAGCATGCTTCATTCCAGGCATTCCTGCAAGACAATATGGACCAATGAAAACAAATGATCCCGACTGTGATGAATGTAAAAAAGTCTTCCAAATTATTCTGAAACATCCCCGAACACGTGGCGCGTTTACCAAACGGTTTGCGTACGAATTTGTATAACCATGGTGAGAAGTTTTCCTACCAACTGACTTGGTTTATGAGCACAAAACAGAGAAATCTTTCGCTCGAGTTGAGTTTGAATACAACTCGGTATCGGAAGGGCTATAAAATGGACCTTTTTTGTTTTATTTCCACCACACCAATCGGTAAAGGATACGTTCGGCAGCGGGAACATGACCAAGTAGACCAATTTTTCATCCCAAAACATGTACCGACGAAAGGCGGCTGATAAAAAAAGGATCCCCCGGGATACTTTACGAGTGTTATCGCTAACGAGCTGGGCTGCTATTTATTTATTCAAACACAATTCGACTGGGTTGCATTTTTTTTCTCGTTCCTTACCATAAGAAACGACTTTTCTGCTTGTGTGGTGGTGGAGTGTGAACGTGCAATAGTCGTTCAATAAACCGCTGGCCGATATCGGCATCCGTGACAAACCATGGAAGTATAGCAGTTTTTTAATCGTTTCCCATGTCCCATTTGGTTGCCTGCCAATATCCTCATTCCCGGAAAGAGGTAAACGGGGAATAGCGCGCAGTGACTCACGAAATGGCTCACGAAAGAGTTATATTTCACTGCCCCGGAAAAGTGCTACCATAAATACCGTTTACTGTCAATTTATACGATTTCATTCGACGCGGTGTATAGTTCTTGCTTTTCGATTCACGCACGCAAGAGTTCATGGTTTTATAGAACTAACCGGCAAATCGGTGAAAAAACCGCCATCATAAATGAAGCAGGAGTGCATGATCGGTTTTACCCACAGATACAGGTCTATCGAATCCACCGCAAAAGAGCGGTGTGGATAATAAACGACTATGGTTTCGAAATAATCCTACTTGTCACGTGGTGGAAGTGGTTTGAAAGTGCAAACCGAAGAAGTGATTTTTTTTGGCTTTCCAACGAACGAACCAATGTGTGTCAATGTGTTTCTTGCCCTTCTACACCCATTTAAGAAGTTTACGTTGCAGTGCGTCGAAATCCGTCCAAGATTTATTCGTTTCATCCGATTCCTTTCCCTTAAACTGACATCCATTCGCCTCCATACAGGCACAAATACTCTTTGTTCCATTTTGGCGTAATGTTGGCTTGATGCTATCGCTCCGATGCAACGAGTAGATTTGAGCCATAATCTGCTGCAGCAATGAGACAACAAGATGCCAAGCAGAGCAACAGACAGATATATATTCGGGAGAGGTTGTTCTTATGACAGTTCCTTCTTTATATCGCTATGCCGGAGAGCGCACCGTGGCACCAACGACGACGAACGAACGAATGTTCAATTCTTCTTGTGGAATGTTCAATTGAACTACTTCACTCGTAAAATCGTTCAAGTAGCAATTCGTTTCGCTTTCCCCTACTGTTTTAGACACTTTTACCCGTTCCGACAGTGGAATGAAACTAAGCACCGAAGCAAAACTGAGAGCAATTTTTGCACAACTGATCCGCCCAAGCGATCGTTTACTTGCCACCCCGCACGAATCCAAGCCAAGCCAGGCGCTATTGACATTGGCAAGGCGGGCGCGCGTTAGCTTGGTTTTGCGAGCAAAGATTTCGGCTCGAGCCCCACTTCTATTTCGCACATTTCCGCTTCCTTCTGTCAAAATGGAGAACAATAGTAAAGTTTGCGTGGAAACTTACTCCACTTGACTATTTGACTTTCCGCCAACGCTAGCACGACTGATACGACTGGCAGAGGGAATGCATTTTCGGGGAAATGATTCCATCCATCCTGTGCCCTCTTGCCATCGGACACGTAGCATCGTGTGTTCAATTTAAGTTTGATTGCACTTCAGTAACGTTCATGTGCTTGGGCGTGGAATCTGCAACTGCTCCGTTTCCGCACCGATGACACGAAACTGCAAAACGTATTGATGTTATCACTTAAAGCGAAATTGAATAGCTTGCTGATGCCTGAAACTGATCCTCCCGTTGCAGGAGGAGAAACCTTTCGCAATCGCAACCCATTAGCAAGTCAATTGATTAGAAACACGCATCTTTCCGGACGGCATTAATGACGATAATGATGGTGATGGTCTTCGGAATAAACTGTTTCCGTCGGTTTCAGAATGCGCGAGACAAGGTGCGGATGTTTGTGCGAGCCTCTCATTAAGCAGATATACCATTAATCTTATCCTTGCGAAATCGTCTTGCAATCGGCGATGGATCATAGAATTTGGTGTAGCAGACTATGGTTTCCGAATCATGGCCCGACAGCGCGATGAATACCTACACGCTCATAATCACTTTGCCAAGGCGATTGTAAAATTAACACGATAAGCCCTGTGATATTTCCTGACAGTAAATTACTCTAACGCAGCCCATAAATATGCGCCGTCTGTATACATCTGTTTGCGCTAAATCTATGGCTAATTAATGACGATTATCTGCAGCGCATCCATCGTGATTATTAATTATCAATGATTATGAATTTAAATTCCGCGTTCCGTAGAGTACAGTTTAGTTTCAGATATTCTGCGTAAAAGTTTTAACTATGAGTGGTTTTTTGCCGAAATCCTGTTGTATTCTCGGTTGTTTTAAGATTCTGCGATTGGATGTGGTTCATACATTCCATACGGATAATCGAAAGCGATTGGTATAATGTTCAAAGTTCCTCGGGGGAAATTTGTTCTGTGTAGGACACGTACAACTAGTTTCAAATTATAACACGTGTTACTCGTGCACTTCTGGCTTCTTTTTCTCCATCATAACCGTCATCACCACGAACGTTGACTGTAAAACGATAAGATAATGGTGTGCGTTGCTTCAGTGGCGTCGGTAGCGTTTCCGGCCAGCTGTTTCGTCGTGCCACAACCACTTTTTACCCAACATGGCAGGATCGCGCTGCCGCGTCGTCGTTGTCTGTTCATAACGTCATAATCATCGTGAAGCAACTGGTGGTCATAATTATTATGCGGAGCTGCCTCCGTGTTCCCATACGCCCGGTGGTGCTTTACGGAACGAAAGAATTATGTCGGTAATGCTTCCCACTCTCGCCACGCTGCAAATGATCAAAAAATCGCGAAAAAACTGTTCTCAAAGTACTGCTACCGCGTTTAATATTGTATAAGCAAAGTTTAACTCTGTCTTCAAGATGGATGACGTCGCACCAGCTACATCAAATCACACCCCACGGGTGCATATTCGTGATGGCTCCAATATCACGGCACCATTAGACCGGTGTGGTGTGCTTCCTGACACGTACCACATGCGCGATGGCACACTACTAGAACTGGAGAAAGTAGCCACAAGGGATACGATTAAGTTATTAGTTACCAGTGACACCGTCGGACGAACCCGAGTACTTTGGTGAGATTGAAAATGGCGATGTCACGGTGACGAAAAGTCATTTTCGCATATCATGACTACAACAACATCTCTCATCTTAGCCTTTTCGAAGCTTGTTTTGCTCACAAAAAACCCGCAGTGTCAACCATTGGCATTGCATTTTCATGTCACCATGGTCGAGATTGTGTACCGGATTGTCGGTCAAAAGCTGCCTTAAAGCCCTGGTAAGATTATCTGCTGCCATTCACGGGCTCCAGTCCAGTTTGGCTATCTAGGTGGAGCGTAAAAAGCCGTATTGCCTGTACAAAAAACGGACCACACACAATCGTGCTCCAACGGATCCAAACGTTTCGCCCAAGGGTTACATTGAGTAGGGGTGTAAACTTTTTTTTTCTCTTTTCACTATACTGTCAAAACTCACTTTACGCTGATGAGTTTCCGACGGGCTTCACACAGACGCGACAGCGCTTTTTCTGTCGGCATTCCCCGCACTTCCATTATTTGTATCAACGGTTGCTGCGTTACCGGTTTCCATAGCCGTGCCACGGTTGTCGGGCGGGCTGCAACAGGCAGTATTTCGAAGTAGACACAAATAGCTACAGTGGTTCAAGATGACAAGGAAAACACACACGATGATTGGATTTTCACACTCCAAGACATGGAAAAACCATGAAATTCTGGAGAAGAAAAAAGCGAACGAATGTGAAGCAAAGCTTCATCCGATTGTCTAATTGCTTCGCCCGAACCGTTCTGATACCGATTGGGCTTTGAAGACGTTGAAAACGGTCATGTCTACGAATTTCCAACGACATACGGTTCAACTGAGCTCTAGATTAAATTTATTCCCTTTTCCAATAATCCTCCAAGCAATAAAAAAAAAAAATAAACACTCGTTCACAAATCCATTTTCGATTCTGGAGAGCTGATTAAGCTTCTATTTATTAAAATTCATCATTATCATCGCCCACAGCGAGCGAACTAAACATGAAGGCGCGCCACCAGATTGTGGTTTTTGCGATAATCAGTGGCTAAAACATTCTTCTGAAAGCTTCAACAGCAGCTCACCGGTTGCGTATCGATTACATCATCAGAGATCCGTGGGTGTGTTATAAATCGGTGCTGAAGGACACCAGTGCGGGGAAGGAAGGGCAGATGAATGAGGGATCAGTTGAGTCACGAGAAAAGAAAATCCATTCCTAACGAGCACCTTCGTACTTGAACGCGATACGCGCTCTCCTCTTTCCCCTCTCCCTTCTCTTCACCCTGATGGGTGTAACTGATCCAATATACGGCGCGAGTACTTGTCCCCCCCCCCCCC